>CAUYUJ010022637.1:405921-433421 GCA_963575745.1 Prorocentrum cordatum | reverse complement strand
CGGGGGAGGGCGCCATGGTCGTCGACAAGATGGAGGAGGCCCTCGCCCGCGCGGCCGCGCGCGGAGTCCGCGGGGGGGGCAGGGGCGGGCGCGCGGGGGAGGGGGAACAGGAGGAGGAGGAGGAGGAGGAGGAGGAGGAGGAGGAGGGGGAACAGGAGGAGGAGAGGAGGAGGAGGAGAGGAGGAGAGGAGGAGGAGGAGGAGAGGAGGGGAGGAGGGGAGGGAGAGGAGGAGGAGGAGGAGGAGGAGGAGGAGGAGGAGGAGAGGAGGGGGAGGAGAGGAGGAGGAGGAGGGGAGGAGGAGAGGAGGAGGAGGAGGAGGAGGAGGAGGAGGAGGAGGTTCGAGGATCGATTATCGAGGATCGAGAAGGGGGGGGTCGAGGGTCGGGTAGGAGGGAGGAGTAGGTTCGAGGATCGGGGAAGAGCAGGAGGGAGGAGGAGGTTCGAGGGAGATGAAGAGGAGGAGGAGGAGGAGCAGGTAGCGGCGGAGGCGGGTAGCAACCAGGGGAGGGAGGAGTCGGTTGGACTCAGCCTGAGGGCGCGGGGAGCCATGCTGTTTGAAAATCGTAGGGCACTGACTTCCTCGCGTCGCGGGGGGAAAAAACACGGCGGAGCTGCTTGGACAAGTTTCGGATCTGGGACCCAGGACCTTCAAAAAACGCTTGGGGAGAAAAAACTTTGTTCGAGTTCTGGGGGGAACGCGCGACAGCCCCTCCCCCGCGCTCGTCTCTGCGGCCGGCCGCCTCAGAACAAGGGGTAACAGAAGGCCACCAGGCAGTCGACGGCATTGCACTTGCCGGCGAGCACCGGAATGTGCAGCGGGAAGGGGGAGGGGGAGGAGATTCGAGAATCGAGGAGGGCGAGGAGGGCGGAGAATGAGAAGGTTCGAGGATCGGGGAGCAACACGTATGAGCATGTCTCTGTCTTTGCGAGGCCTCCAGAGGCTGCCGGGGACCCCGAATACTTCTTTGGGGGGCCCCAGAGACCTCCGGGGAGGAGGTGACGAGAATCGAAGAAGAAACAACGCCATAAACACAAACTTTTAGTGCTCCGCACGGATTTCTTGGATCCGCGCTGGGCCCCCCGGCGGCGCCTCCGGCACCACCTCTGGCGCGCCCCGCGCGCCAGGGACGGGTGTCCAGCGCGGATCCAAGAAATCCGCGCAGAGCGCCAAAAGTTTATGTTTATGTCGTTTGTTTCCTCTTCTAGGGAAGGAGCAGCGGCAGCACTCGCAAATTGCAGGTGCGATGCTATAGTATTAAGTTTAGCTCGAAGCATGCTGCCAGGAAGCTGGATACAGCGGAGACCCATGCCAAGAAACACCCTGCGTGCCTCCATGGTGCCCTGGGTTGCTTGGGTTTCCACGGTTTCCCTGCGGAAAGCGTGATGCCCCCACACCAAAAATCAATGGACGCCCTGGGGCCTCAGGGTTGGGTTTCTTGTGGACGGTTTCTTGTGCACTGGCCTCCACTGTAAGTTGAGCTCGGAGCATGCTACCAGGAGGCTGGATGCGCACGGCGCGGCCGGCCTGGGCGAGGGCCGGATGCACAAGAGTGGCCACGCGTCTCTCCAGCGCCCGGCCTTCGTTGGGCCGGGGCACGGCGACCCTCCACATGTGTACCCAGCAGGTTTTTCCCGTCCCCCCCGCGCGGCCGCTCTCGTCGTTCTCCCCCCTCTTGCGCGCCGGTCAATTCGCCTTTCGGCTGCCCCGAATAGCCACACGCTGGAGCGGACTGCCTCTGCCTCGCTCGCCGCCGACGGAGCAGTGTTCCCAGCATGCGGCCTCCAGATGCTCCACCTGTGAATCTAGACATGTGTGCTTCCAGCTTCCTGGTATCAAGCCTGTCCGCCATCGCCGTGTATCGGCGAGCCCGATGATTGTTCAGCTTAGGCAGTTAATCCATCGCGCGCTTGCAGAATTTCTTTGCTTGCAGCTTTCCTGTAGCAACGTCGAGGTCCATCTGTCCTAGCGTCAGCCTCGGTGCACACATGGTGCCCGTCATTAGCTCTTGGATGTCCTACGCGTTGACATGCTAATACTTACATGAGCTTCTTTTCTTGCAGAAAAGCAGATTGACCAGCATAAACGAGTCGCAGGCGGCATCAAGAAAAAATTGCATTCGTCTCAGTCGTGCCTTCCCACGCGCTGTGACCGTGCAGTCACCGGTAGTGTGCGCATTTGAGGTTGCCGATTCGTGAGCTTGCGCTCTGCGGTCTGTATACGGGATTTCGAAAAGCTTGCGCACCGTATAGTTGTACGTATTCCAGGATGGGCTCCGTTTTTTTAATCACTGGTATGTCCCACCGTTCTGCCCCCAGTCTCGTTGCAGCCAGGTTGGAAGCAAAGAGTTCAACGAGTGGAGTTTGGCACGATCCGAGTTAACATGAGCGATGTGTGTGTGTGTGAGCGTGGTCGCCTTGAGTTTAAGACGCTGGTCTTCAAGACCTGGCCATGGCTCGGCTTCCCGATGGGCAGGAAGACTTGATGGTCAGATTCGCGCGCATGCACAAGTGCGTGTCCTCCCTGTCGAATCCCTCCCTTCTGCCCTCCCCTCCCTCCTCCTCCATCTCCTCACTATCCACTCCTCCTCCTCCCTCCCCAGAGGTTTCTGGAAGCCCAAAACAAAACAAAAACATCCCAGATGTGTGACCTCGATCCTTGGATGTCTTCCTCCCCTTCTGGATACTACGCTTGTGCCCTGTTATTAGTACCACTGTTGTTGTTAGCACGGGTACTAGCATCACTGTTATGAATAGTATAATGAGTATTAGTCTTAGATTTAGTAGTAGTGGCAGTGGTAGTAGTAGTAGTAGTAGTAGTAGTAGTAGTAGTAGTAGTAGTAGTAGTAGTAGTAGTAGTAGTAGTAGTAGTGGTAGTGGTAGTAGTAGTAGTAGTAGTAGTAGTAGTAGTAGTAGTAGTAGTCGTAGTAGTGGTGGTAGTAGTAGCAGTAGTAGTAGTAGAAGTAGAAGTAGAAGTAGAAGTAGCAGTAGTAGTAGTAGTAGTAGTAGTGGTAGTAGTAGTAGTAGTGTGATGATTAGTAGTAGTACCATTACTGTTGTCGGTGTTTGGGATGGTGCTGTATCGTTATTGCTACTGCTATTACTAGAGTTATTCCTATTACTACGTCTACGACTATTACTATTACTATTACTATTACTATTAGGATGACTACTATTACTACTACAATGACTATTACGATTACTATTACTACGACTCGTATTACTATTCGTATTCCTATTACTATTGCCATTACCCTTACTATTATTCCTCTTGTCCTCCTCCGCCATCCTCCTCACCTTCCTCTTCATTATCTTCCATCCTCCCCCCTCTCGTCCTCCTGTCATCTCCCTGGCTCTCTCCTGCACTGCAGGCTCACTTGGCGCTCGTCTGGCAAGGAGCCTTTTTTTCCCCCAGTGGAAAGATAATACCTGTAGGGACACGTGAGGGGCGGACTTGGAACGGGTTACATCATCGCACCCAGAGATCCGACGCTCCAAAAAAATTGGAGCGGCGGGATTTTAACAATTTTCGGCCTCCAGGGGTCATCGCCGGGCCTCGGGAGCATCAAAAACGACCCAGGACGAAAAACCTGTCCCGGGGGAGTGGTCTGGACCTCCAGGGCCCACGCATCGAAAAAATTGGAGCGGCCAGATGCCTGGGCAGAAGCATGGTCGCTCCGCCTTTTCCTCATCCTGGCTCAAGGCAGCGCCCCCACTCTTCTGCAGAGTCCGGCCAGCGATCGCCGGGTTCTGTGGGGCTTGCAGCAGGCCGGCCTCCTGTCTCGTGCTTGGGGGACGCGTGCCTTACCCGTGGTTTGAGGAGCGGCGAGGTGCAGGAAGTCATTCTGGCCAATTGTCATGCTTGTGTGTGACTCACCCGAGGTGTAGGTTGAGATCTGGGTCTAGTTTAATCCGCCTTGTTCAGCCTCGTTTCGCCCAGCTCCTCATATAAGCATACAGCTTGGTGCCCATGGATAACATTTTCGGTACACCTTCTTCAAGGCCTGGCGATGCACACATCAGTACATGCCATCGCGTATTCCATGGTTTTCGTTCGGTGTGTTGAATTTTCGTGCGGTTGAGTAGTAGGTCGTTTTTTTCATTGGTCAGATCAGACCACCGTGAACAAGCGCTTAGACACGCCAGTAAACACAAGTATCCGAGCAAAGGCAAGAGCCAATCTACTCAATTGCTTTAGAACTTCGGCGTTTTGTCTACGCAGCTTATAAGTTCCGCATTGGGATTCCTTCACCATTCTTCCGAAGACATTGCTTGCAATGCGGGGGCTCCTTGCATGATGAAGAAGTGGCCCTGCGCGCCCGTTTTCCGCTGCTTGGACATAGGGTCCCACTCGTAGTGTCCTCGCCTCAGTTCCCCTGCGTGCTAGCTGTCTTGTGAATGCCCGTGAGGTCCCGCCTACACGGCCCTGGCCTCAGTTGTTTTGTGTGCTGACTTCCTGGTGGTTGCCTGGAGGTTCCCGTCCACAGGATGCTGGTCTTAGTTACCTCGTATGTCGGCTGTCCGGTGGTCGCCAATCAAGTCTTGCCCATCGGGTCTTGCCCTCGGTTGCCTTCTGAGCCGGCGTTCCGGCGCCCGCCCGCCTGCGATGACCCCGCCAAGGAGGTCCCAGCCTTGGTTGCCTTGGGTGCTGATTGTCCCGTAGTTGCCCACAGCGCCCCGCCCACGTGGGCCTGGCCCTGGTGGCCACGCTCGCCCAGGGAGTGTCTGGCCAACAGGTTACTGGCCGTTGCTGCCTTGTGGGCCCCCTGCCCCCTTGGGTGTCTCTGGGTCCACGCGCCAGCATGTCATCATAACTAGGACCTTGCCCTCGTAGATCTGCGCTCTCGTCTGTGTATGTACTTGACGCACGCGTTTCCTCCACACGGAATGCAGCGGTTCGTTCCCACAGCGGCCAGTCAGTGCGGACGGCGATGGGCGAAGTGTTGCACCCTCTGCTCAAGCAGCAGCGGGCAGCGCAAGTGTCCAGCGTGGACGGGATGTACAGTGAGCGGCTTGAATAAGGAACACTTACTTTTCAAAAGGGGCTCGGTCGTTCCTTAATTAGGCTTGCATGCGTTATTTATATTTCCTTGTGCGTTATTTGTTATGTATCGTTCCTTATGCGTTATTCCTTGGGATAAACAAGAGGCTTCGTTCCTTATGTATCGTTCCTTAGGTCAGGCCGATGACTGTAGGTGGAGTTGGGGGTCGAACGAGGAACTTTTATGGCCGCGGCAGGAACGATGCGCCCACAGCACGGCAGAGGAAAGACGCGCGGGCGGAGCGCGGACAAGGCGGCGCAAGAAGAGTTGGCATGTTGGATTCGCGCGCGCGTCCAGACAGACATGCTTCAGGAGGGGAAGAAACACACAGGCACAAGTAATCGTCGATCCCCAGGAAAAGATAGGAAAATATGGGAAGTGGGGGGGAAGAGAAAAACCCAGAAAATATGAGAACAGATGGGGAATATGTTTATTTGTGTGTATTTATTTGTGTGTTTGTGGGCCCCTTTCAATGTTTGTACACTTCCGCGCGTACAAAAGGAAGCTGGATACAGATGGGGCAACCTGCCTGGGTGAGAGCTGCATATACACGTGGCTGGGTATCTTTCCAGCGCTCGGCCCTTCTAGGGTCGTGTAGGCCAGGCTTCCGCATGTATATCCAGCGCTTGGCCTCTAGATTTTCCACATGTGAGTCCAGCCACGTGATTTTCTAGCTTCCTGGTGCATATGACGCGCGGCCTCCCATCTTGGGGAGGGCGCCGCGGCCATTTGTGCAAAAACTCCGCCTCAGACGCGAGGTTTGTCACGGGGTTTGCCGCGACGCCAGCTTCGTCTGCTTGGGCGCGTTTAGAACAAACGGCGCGGCGATATGTGTATATACAAGGTGTATGTATCTATACACATGTGTATATGAAGCTGCACGAATTTTCATAGGAGAGAGAGAGAGAGAGAGAGAGAAAAAAAAAAAAAAAAAAAAAAAAAAAAAAAAGGCGTCGCGGCCGAGCGCGCGAAGCGGCACGGCTGAATCAGGCAGGCAGAGTATGAGGAGCGCGCCGGGCCCTCACGCAGCCGCCAGGTGGGACGGCGCAGGGTTCACCCCTTCAGGGAGCCGCGCTGCGTGGGAGTCTGCACGAGGGGGCAGCCCTGAGGTGGGACGAGCGGGGACGACTACAAGCAGAAGCGGGCGGGAGAAGCGACAGTGGCGGGCCCAGCGGCCGGGGAAGGAAGGGGTGCAGTGGCGAGGCGGACCGGGAGAGACCGCCAAAGCGGGGCGGGGGGGCAAGGCAGGCGAAAAAGCAGTCCATAGCGGCCGAAGACGAAAGAAAAGGTGTCACACACACACACACACACACACACACGGACACACAAGATTGGCGATCGCGACCTCGCGCGCAGCGACGGGGCGGAGACTGCAAGCCAGAGTGAACTAGCAACGCGCGCGGCTGGCCCATCAGAAGATGGGGCAGCGATCCAAAAGGATCGGCCATTCGGCCATGCCATGCAAATCATGTGCAATTACGAGCTGCAGTGGCGCTCGAATTGATTTCAGCTCACGCGGGTGTGCGCGAAGGGCGTGAGATTTCTATCACACTTGAGTCGAGCATCGTTGCCACTGCAGCTCGTGATTGCACATGACTTGCATGAGTTGCTGCAGGTGCGCAGACATACACGAATGCCCGGGCAGGGGCAGCGAGGGCAGAGGAACAGCCAACAGTGAGCATGAGGTGGAGGTGGAGGCGCGGTGTAGCCAGGCAGGCGGCGCCGAGGAGCCAGGGGAAGAGGAGAAGAGGCAAGCACGGACAGCAGGACCGGCGACCTGCCGGACACGGAGGAGGCCGTGCCAGACTAGAGAGGGAAGGCGATCGAAACGCGGTGGGCGCAGCCGCGCACGGCGGCAACAAAAAGTCGGAGGGAGGACAACACACACACACACACTTTGCTCGCACGCGGCCGTGGAAGGATCCACACGGGCGCCCAAAGCTCGGTGGAACCGGAAGGCAGGCCAACTTTCCCGCGGTGGGGGCAGCGGCAGCTTGGGCCGGCGGCGGGCGCGCGCAGGGCAGCCCTGCAGTGCAGAGGGCCCGCCCGTGCAGCAGCGTGTGGAGCGCACGAACGGGTCGGGCTCCAACCTCGCGGGGTCGAAGGTCGCAAGACTGGCCGAAGCCTCGAGCGGCGGGCAGCGGCGGGTCCGCAGCAGCGGCGGGGAGGCCAAGCGCGAAGGACACACACACACACTGAACGCGAACGGATACAATGCAGGATCGCCCACGCACGTTCATACTCATGTACGCGCTGGTCTTACCTCCAGCAGCTTCACTGCAGGCGGCGCAGGCAGCGAGGGAGCGTGCGGCGGACCGCATTCGGGTTGCCACAGAAGGCCGTCAGGATGGTGGCCCAGGAAACAGCGGGAGCGGTCGCAGCTTTCACCAACGGCGGCGAGGCGTGGTGTGGCGACGACGGTGACACCTTTCAACACGGGGTAAGCCAGGGGAGGCGCAGCCTGGGGTGCGACGCCTATGCGCTCTTTCTCCCAAGACGAGAGGTGAAGTTGCCGCCGCGGGCGGCGCCCTTGAGGCCAGTAACCCCGTGGTGTTAAGTGTCGGACGCCGCGCACCGCACCATTTGCTACGGGAGGGCCAGCGAGATTTCAAAAAAGCGCACCCACTGTGTGTTCGCCTCGTGCACACGTTGGTCCTCATACGCGCTGGAGTAGATCTGTACACGCGCACATGCATACGTGTGTACATGTCTCCCTGCACGCATATTTGTATGTACGGCATCGCATCGCGCGTACGACGATCCCCAATCAATTTTGCGTTGAAGGGGTCCCAGCGGGGTGGAAGTTGGCCGCCACTTTCGGAAGCGGACGATTTCCCAGGCTGCTGGCTCCCAGTCTTGGTAATATTAGCCGTCGATTTCGGTTGGCGGCCAGGCCACCAGTAGATTCCTGGGTGGGTTTAGTGAAAGTTGTCCGCCGATTCCAGTGGGCGGTCGGGTTCCCGGGGTCCCGATTTCTGGGTTCCCAGTTTCGGATTCTTGTGCAGTTGTGTATTTGGTTTTTGGCCTGGTTGCAGGAGCCTCAGCACAAACAGAGTACGCAGATGCTTGCGGCAAATCCCGCCACTGTGCCAGCACAGCAGTCTGGGTGACGACTGCTCGAGGGGACATGGCAGGCCGTCACGAGTGACACCTCGTGTCCCTAAGTTTGACAGAGTCGTGATGAGGACAGGACGATGAGGATGAGTATGATGCTGATGTTGATGGTGATGATGATGATGATGTTGATGATGAGGATCATGACGGAGATGATGATGGTGACGGTGATGATGAGGAAACTGATAATGGTGATGATGATGATGATGATGATGATGATGATGATGATGGTGATGGTGATGGTGATGGTGATGGTGATGGTGATGATGGCGATGATGTTGATAATGATGATGCTGACGATGACGATGGTGATGATGTTGATGGTGATGGTGATGGTGAGTATGATGACGACGACGACGACGACGATGATGATGACAATGATAATGGTGGTGATGGTGATGATGGTGATGGTGGTGGTGATGATGGTGAGAATGGCGATAATGGCGGTGGTGGTGATAGTGGTGGTGTTGATGATGGTGATGGTGATGGTGGTGGTGGTGGTGATGGTGGTCATGATGATGATGGTGATGATGGTGATGATGGTGATGATGATGATGACGATGACGATGGCGCTGATGATGGTCGTGCCTCACTTGTCATCTCATTAGCGATTGAGTGCCGCGAGGGTTTATCCTCCGAAACCGTCTGGCTCAGTTCTCTCGCGAGGTCTCCAGATGCTGAGCCCCCGCGCGCTGGCCGGGCTGGGCATCGCGCATTTCGCCGGGGCGTTCCTGGGTCATTTCGCGGCGCAGCCCGCCCCCCTGGTGCCGGAGGAGGCGCCTGGGACCAGCCCCGCGGCGGCGGGGGTGGACAGCGGCGCCGCGGCGTCGCGGGACCTCCAGCAGGTGCTCGGCACGCTGCAGGAGGCGCTGGGCGACTGCCTGGCTTCGCGGGCGCCTGTGTGCCCGAGCCCCTGCCCCGAGTGCCGCTGCGACTGCGGGGCCGGGGCTTCGGCGTCGCCAGGCTGGTGGCGCGCGGCCCTTGAGCTCGTGGTGGGGGCCGTCGTGCTCCTCGCCCTCGAGTTCTTCCGCGGGCTGCTGGGCTGGGCCCGCCGGGCCTTCTCCTGCGCGAGCCGTGCGACGGCCCTGCCGCCGTCGAGGCCAGGCCTGGCGGCCCCAGGCTCGCCTGATCCGCGGGTGCCGAGGGGAGGCGGCCAGTTTCGATGAATGTCGGGGACGAGATCTGGGTGGAGTACGATGTCGATCCTCCCCTTCTTCATGCTCGGCTTCTTCTGGTGGGCTCGTCTCGCACCCCTGGCGCCTTCTCTGTGCTCACCCCCGACATGGACGTGTATGTCGAGGAGTACACGCCCGCGAACACCGACCTGCGTGGATATTATCTCAAGCAGCCTCGTGGTGTCGGAGCCCTGGCGGTGGCAGCGCCGGGTGGGCGGGGCCACTACGACTTTGCCCACCTCCCGACCGCGCCGCAGATGGTCGGGGTTCTCCAGGAGGCGCAGGCGGCCATGGCGTGCTTCGAGGGCGGCGGTGCGGGATGCGGCGGCGCAGGCGGCGGGGCTGCTGGGGGACTGCTGGGTGCCGGCGTGGCCGCTGGCCTGCCTGCCGCCCTTGGCGGTGGCGGGGCCGCCGCCGGCGCAGCGCCCCTTGCCCTGCCTGGGCCCGCCGGGGCCGGCGCCGCGGGCGCCCCTGGCGCGGGAGCCGCCGCCGGCGGCGCCGCGGCCGTGGCCCCCGCCGGCGCCTTGGTCGCCGCGGGCGATGGCGCCCCTGCGGCTGCGGCGCCCGCCCCCGCCGCGGGCGGCTTGGCTGGCCTCGCCGCCGCGCTGGGGGGGGCCCCTGGCACTGTCGAAGGCGAAGGCGCTGGGGCTGCAGTGGGGGGCGAGCGAGGTGGAGACGATCTACGGACACTGGCTGTACGGTATGATCGTCAAGGGTTGCGGTATCGAGAGTTTCGTGAAGCCGTTCAGAGCAACCGATCCACCAGCTTTCCTGACTGGCCCGTCCCAGGGCCTCGTACTTTCCAGTGGGTGGCGGAGTACCAGATGGAGCATGGGGGTTCCCCCATGGGCCACCACGTGGCTTGGAAGGCGTCGCTGGGGGCCTCCGTCGGGCCCGACGACCCTGCGGTGCACCTGCATGCGGAGTTCAGCAAGCTCATGCAGGCCATGTGCACCTACGACCAGCTGGACGGCGCCAACCTGGCGTGCGGAGAGCTGGTCGCCCGCCAACTCCAGCTGTGCGAGGAGAAGTACAAGGACAAGATTCTGTCACAGCGGGGAGGAGGCGGGCTCCAGCAGGACGAGGGGTACTTCTTCACCGACATGGGCTCGACGAGGGGCATCATGGTCAGTCCAGAGCTCACCAAGTGGGTGGCGGAGCGCTTACAGGCCGAGAGCAGCATCGCGAAGGAGCGCCGCAAGGCGCGTGAGGAGCGGCAGCTTGCCGCACCCAGCGGCGGGGGCGGAGCCGGCAGCTGGGGCGGTGGCCCCGGCGGCGGCGGCGGCAAGAAGGGGAAGACGTGACGAGAACGGGGCGACTTCTCGCCCCGCTGGTGAGGGAGCTCGGCCGACCCTCACTGGCTCCTCCAGGCTTGAGCATCGCGCTCCGGTGGTCTCATGGGCCCCAGTCGTCAGCGAGATGTGTTCCCCCTTCCTCTTTTTCGTGATCTGCCTGCCCGACAACCGGCTTGCCGTGCTGCGGGGCGCCGCTGGGATAGACTGGTGCATTCACTGCAGTGGGCTAACCTCGGCATCGGATCGCTCAACGAGTTGGCAGGACGCAGCGGCAGTCGCCCACGTCGTGCCTCAGTTTTGCAGCACATGGCGCTCGAGCACATCCGGGAGCAGTACACCGCATTCCCGGGGCCGCCCGAGGACGTGTGCCCCCGCGGGAGCCTTCGCGAGCTCTGCGGCGCCTGCCCCATGCACGGCATGGAGCGGGCGGATTTGGCATCCTACAGCGAGGACAAAGTTTCCTGGCCAGCAGAGGGGACGGCTCCTGTGTCCCTCGAGTCCGCCCTCCAGCCGGCCGACGCGGCGTGGCTGTCGGATTGGGAGGCCAACATGCTTCGAAGCCCGGAGGAGGCTGCTCGGCTTCGCGCTGAACTGGGACTACGTGCTCCTTACTCTGATCCTGGGCTGCGAGACCCCAAGGTTTATGGACGGTTTCTTGAGCAGCTGCACCGTCGTGGCATGCTCAAGTTTTGCAAGTGGGATGGCAAGGCCCCAACGCCGGGGGCCTTCACGGTTCGCAAGAAGGGGGACCGCCAGAGGCTCATCTTCGACACCAGGCTGGTCAACCTGCACTTTCGGCAGGCACCTGCTACCGAGCTGCCGTCGGCCGCATCCTTCTCTCGGTTGGAGAGTGAGGCCACTACTCCGCTGTTCTTCGCCTGCGGGGACATCGAGAACGCTTTCTACGCGATGCGGATCCCAGCAGGCCTTTGTTCGTTCTTCAAGCTCGGGCGGGTTCGCGCGGGCATGGTGGGGATCACCTCTCTGGACGGCGCAGCGGTGGATTGTGGCGACTGGCTCACCCCTCAGCTCACCATCTTGCCCATGGGTTGGAGTTGGGCGATGCACCTGTGTCAGATGGTCACGGAGTCCGCCCTGGTGCGGGCGGGTGCGCCAGTATCACGGCACGTCCGAGATCGGAGCGATGGGCTGGTGCTGGGCAAGCAGGACGGCCTGGGCGCCGCCGCCTACGTGGACAACTTCTTGGTGCTTGGCGCCAGCCAGTCGGAGGTCGACGCCGCCGCGGCGCGGGTGGAGTCGGAGCCGGTCAACCTCGGCTTCTCAGTGCACGAGCAGCAGCGGGCCAGCAAGAGGCGCTCGTTCGTGGGGCTGGAGCTGTGCGGGTCATCGCACTGCGTCTGCGTGTCCCCGAAGCGCCTGTGGCGAGTGCGCTATGCGATCGACGAGCTGCTGGCCCGGGGGTCCGCGCGGGGGGAGATCGTGGAGGTCCTCCTCGGGCACTGCACCTGGATCATGCTGCTGCGCCGGCCGTCGCTCGCCATCTTCGACGCGAGCTACCGCTTCTGCCAGGCTGCGCGGGACGAGGCCCTACCCCTGTGGGCCTCGGTGCGCTGGGAGCTCCGCACGCTGCGGAACTTGCTGCCGCTGCTCTCCGCGCACCTGGCAGCCCCGTGGCAGGCGGAGGTCTCCGCCTCCGACGCCTCGCCGTGGGGGGGCGGGGTCTGCGCCCGGCAGGCCAGCTGCAGCGCCGCCGCCTCGCCGGGGCGGACCGCGGAGGCGGCGCCACTTCGACGAGGCCATCACCGCCCGCACGCACGCGCTCGAGGGCGAGGGGGTGGCGACCACGCTGCGGCGGCCCGCTGCGCTGCCGAGCGAGGCGGCCAAGAACCTGGACAAGCAGTTCGGCGAGGTCCCGGCGCCTTTCATGCAGGACCCCAGCTGGAAGATTGCGATGTCCTTCCCGTGGCGGGGGAAGCACGACATCTACTACACGGAGGGGCTGGCCCTCTCCGCCTCGCTGCGGCACGCGCTGCGGTCGCGGGGCGCCTTCGGGCACCGCCTGGTGCTTCTGGTGGACAACCTGTCTCTGGCCCTGGCTGCAGGGAAAGGTCGAGGTTCGGCGGCGCAGCTCCGCAGCGTGCTGCGCGAGCTCTGCGCGCTGGCGCTGGCCTGCCGCCTGCAGCTGCACGTGCGGTGGGCCCCGAGTGAGCTCAACCCTGCCGACCGCCCGCCCCGCGGCTACCTGTACATCGACACGCAGAAGCGGGAAGGGGCGGCCGCGGAGCCTGCGCCTGCTGCAGCTCGCGGCGCTGGCCCTGGCCCCCCCGACGGTGGTGGGGGGGAAGAGAGGGCGCACGCCGACACTGGGGGCTGTTGCCGCGCTGGATCGGCCCCTAGCCCTGCCCGGGGCTGGGATCGCGCTGGGGGCTGCCGCGGGGACGGCCGCTGCGGCGCGTTGCCGGGAGGCGGCGAAGGTGGCGCTGGAGCCGGGGTTGACCTATCTGGAGCAGAGGTCGATCTCGAAGCCCGTGCTGGCCGACTACCGCAGGCGGGCGCAGGCTTTCGTGACTTGGGCCTCCGAGAACCACCTGGACTGGAAGGGCTCGGCGGAGCTCGACTCCGTGCTCGTGGAGTACTTCAACCTGCTCTACTTTCGGGGGTACACTGGGGACGATGCGTCCAAGCTGCTGGCCGCGGTGAAGTTCTTTGTGGCGAACCTGAGCCGGTGGGGGACGGAGAGCCTCCCTCGTTGCTCCCGGGCTCTGGCAGGGTGGGGCAAGCGTGTCCCGCGGCGCTCGCGGCAGCCCCTCCCTTGGCTGGTGGTGGCCGCGCTGGCAGGCGTGCTCCTGCGATGGCAGCTGGTGGAGCACGCCGTGGCGATGATCCTGAGCTTCAGCACCTACATGAGGCCCGGGGAGGCGGACTCCCTCGTCGGGCTGCAGGTCGTCGAGGGCGTCGCGGAGGGCAGCGGCAACGGCGGCGCCGTGGCGCTGGTGCTCTTCCCGGAGGAGATGGGGGTGCCCAGCAAGACGGGCACGTGGGACATGACAGTGCCCCTGGACACTTTCCGCTTCCTCGGCCCGTCGCTCCTTGCCCTGAAGAGGCGGTGCCGGACGCTGAGGGACCGACTGTGGAGCTACCCCCCGGGCGACCTCGGACAGAAGATGCGCGCGGCCGCGGAGGAGCTCGGCCTTGCCCTGGCCTCTCCGTATCAGCTGCGGCACGGCGGGACCTACGACGACCTCGTGGCGCGTCGGCGGACCGCCCTGGAGATCCAGGCTCGAGGGGGGTGGGCGAGCCCGCAGTCGTTCGTGCGGTACGCCAAGCCCGGGCGGATCTTGGCGGAGATGGCGAAGCTCCCCGCCGGGGTGCTGGACTTCGGCCGGGCGGTCGACGCGACGTTGGCCGAGATCTTCCTGAGGGGGGCGGCCGTCCCGCCTCCGCCTGCACGGCCTGCCGCAGGCTCTTGCAAGACTTAAAACGATGCATGAGGGCCCCGAGGCACGTAGTGAAAGCTCGCACCGTTTTTCTGGAGCTTTTTGCTGGATCCGGTGGTCTTTCTGCCCGGATATCGTCTCTCGGCCTGGCCGCGCTCCCCCTGGACTTTGACCAGGGTCGCCGGCCCTGGCATGATCTGAGCCGCCCCGAAGTCCAGCAGATGGTCCTGGGGTGGCTCAAATCTCGAGTGGTGCGAGCCGTCTGGTTGGGAACCCCATGTGCCTCCTGGAGCCGGGCGCGGCACGGCCCCCCTGGGACCTCCTGGCGTTCTCTCAGGTCCGCGGCCTTTCCTCTCGGGCTCCAGGGGCTCTCGGGTAGATCCCTCCAGGCCGTCCGCTCGGGAAATGCCCAGAGGCGTTTTACAGTTAAGGTCATTCATTTGTGCCGCCGCCTGTCCACCCCAGTGTATCTAGAGAATCCTGGGGCGTCGCTTCTGTGGGCAGCGCCGGCGGTGGCCGCCTTGCTCTCCAAACCCGACTGCAGAACGTACATGCTCGATATGTGTTCTTTCGGGGCCCCGTGGCGAAAACGCACCCGGGTGACCTGTTGGGTTCCTTTCCATCCCCCTTCCTCGCCCCCTTGTCTCTGCCAGGGGCGGGGGGGGATGTGCACTTTCTCCAGCAAGCGTCACATCGTTTTGACCGGCATTGACCGGTCCACTGGCATGCTCTGGACTCGTCGGGCCGAGCCATATTGTAAGAAGTTTTGTCAGTTTTTTGCCAGGATCATTCAATGTCAGGTAGATTGGATCGGTTTCAGCAGAATGTCAATGTTAGTTAATGATGTTTGAGTGTTCGGCCCCGGGCGCGGTGCGTGCCCTCTTGGTCCGCCCCGGGGGCCACGTTACCATTCGGGAGTCGGGCGTCTCTCAGCGCGCTGGAATGTTTTCCTTTCGTTCAGGCCCGGGTTCCACAGCGCCCCGGCCCCTGACCAGGCTGCCCAGGCCCCCGGCCCACACAGCAAAAAGTGGAACACTGCCTGGGTGTGGCACGGGATAGCGTTGAGATGGTCGTGTCTCACTTGTCATCTCATTAGCGATTGAGTGCCGCGAGGGTTTATCCTCCGAAACCGTCTGGCTCAGTTCTCTCGCCCCTTCCCTCCCTCCCCGCTCGCTTCCTCGCCTCGTTTCGTCTCTCAGCGCGCTGAAATGTTTTCCTTTCGTTCAGGCCCGGGTTCCACAGCGTCCGTGACCAGGCTGCCCAGGCCCCCGGCCCACACAGCAAAAAGTGGAACACTGCCTGGGTGTGGCACGGGATAGCGTTGAGATGATGATGACGGCGACGCTGGTGACGATGGTGACGACGACGACGATGATGATATTAGTGGTGGCGGTGTTTATGATGTTAATGATGATGAAAATGATGATGATGGTGGTGATGATAATAATGGTGGTGATGATTGTGTTGATGCTGATGGGTGATGGCGGTGGTGGTGATGATGGTGGTGGCGCTGAGAATGATGACGATGCTGATGGTGGTGCTGATGATGATGATGATAATGATGACGATGATGACGATGATGACGATGATGATGATGATGGTGATGGTGATGGTGATGGTGGTGGTGATGGTGATGGTGGCGGTGATGCGGTTCAGAATGTGGACGAGGATGAGGATGAGGATGGGGATGCGGGTGAGGAGAAGGAGGAGGACGAGGAGGACGAGGAGAAAGAGGAAGGCCGTCACATGAGGAGCTTTCATAGAACACAGTTAGTCCGTTTTGGGGCTGTCCTGAGTTTTTGTGGGGCCCTTCCAAAGGCCCTCTCTTGGGCCATCTTGGAGGCCTATTTGGCTGTCATGGGGTCCTCTTGGGCCATCTTGGGCGTCTCGTATGGGCATCGTGGGCCGCATTGGTGCCATAATGGAGGCATCGTGGGTCGCCCCCAGCTGACAGTATCCCGACGAAGCGCGAACGCGATATCCTGCCAACCGCCAGAGGGAAACCAATGTTGTTGGCCCATTCGGACCCTATTGGAGGTCCTAGTGCGGCCCTGTCCGAGGCATCCTGTGCCGCCGTGAGGCCATCTGTGGCCGCCTTGGGACAATCTTGGGCCTTCGTGGGGCCATCTTGAAAACAATCCTGGAGGCCTTCGTTGCCTGCCTCGGCCGTCCTGGAACGCGGGAGTGCTGATCCGTCGTGTCGTCTACGAGGCATGGTAGCTTCGGGAGCGCGGACCGCTTGATTGTTAGCAAAGAGGCCGTGACCTCGGGAGGCGGGGTGTTGCATGCAGCACTCTGCGACGAGGGGGGGGGGCCTCGAAAACTGCAGACGCTCTACCAGACGGCCCTGGGGATTCTGCCGCGCCTCGACGTGCAAGCGGGCACGGGGGTGGACCACATCAGAATTGAAGAGTAGAGGGTAGACGAGAAAGAGCAGGGAGTGTAGAGAAAGAAAATGGTAGAGAGAGTAGACAGAACGTAGAGAGAGTAGAGAGAGGAGTGAAATTAATAAGAATGGAGAATATCAGATAAAATTATAGAAGAGAACAGAAGAGAAGAGAAGAGAAGAGAAGAGAAGAGAAGAGAAGAGAAGAGAAGAGAAGAGAAGAGGAGAGAAGAGAAGGGAAGCTAAGAGAAGGGAAGAGACGATAAGAGAAGAGAAGATAAGGTAAGAGAATACAGTTTCTGTCTATACATATATATATATACGTATACGAGAGAGAGAGAGAGAAAGGGTATACATACTAGAAAGAGCAGTTAGGCCAGGGAGCGTGCGGAGAGTAGAGTGAGAGGAGAGAATTGCGAGAGCATCAATGAAAAACCAGATGAAGCATCGGACCTACCGACACACCAAATCATAAACATTACAGTATCCCGTGACCTTTCGAATCATAAAGTTTGTCATTAATATTGTAAGCCACGACTGAAGTACGCGATATGAAAGCGCTACGGATTTCAACTTGCTCATCCACTCCGCAGACATGGCCGTGCAACATTATGAGTTCGCACAACATAATTATGTGAATGGCGTAGGGATTTACTCGCGCGTGTGGCCCGTATGGTCGCATTTGACTAGGATGGTGCCCGCTCGGCTCGCGAGCAAGCCTGCATGGTGTTATTTGGTAGAGAGTGTTAACGAACGCACTCTAAAGACCCAGGCACCTGAACCATTATCGGGAATGCCTGACGGCGGGTGCCGCCGACCCTGGAAGGGGGACGACGACGACGACGACGACGACGACGACGACGACGACGGCGGTAGTGGCGGCGGCAACGACGACGACGTTTACGCTGACGCTCTGGAGCCCTTCTTGGGGTTCTCTTGGGAGCCTATTTAGCTGTGTTTGGGGGCCTCTTGGGGGACTTCTTATGAAGCTCCGTGGCATTTGGAGCCGCCTCGTAGCGGATGTGAGGGCTCTCTCTTGGAGGCATGTGGGAAAACACGCAGCACCCCGCAACGGCAGAGAAGAGTGAGGAGGGTGCCTCCGAGGGGGGGGGGGTCCGCAAGGAACGGTGGGTGGGTCCCCTTGTCCACAGGGCCAGGGGCTAGGCGGGGGGAGGGGTCCTGAGTTCCCCCTGTCCACAAGGGGACCCCCCCCCCTGTCCCCCAGGGCATGCGCACCTCGTTTCATTGTGTCGCCGGGATGGCGACCGTTCAGCGCCCGCGCGCGCGTGTGGCCCGCGCTGCGTTGGCTGGCTGAGGAAAAGCGCGCGTGGTCCGCACGGTGTCTTCCCTCAGGGGAGGTGCTCCAGGCTGTACACGGTTCGGTCCGGAGCGAGGTCAAGAGTACGGAGAAAAAGGTTAGGAGTGAAGGGCTGCAGAGGGAGAAAGGCGAGCATACACATAAAAGAGAGAGTAGAGGGAGTGAACGGAGAGTACACATAAAAGAGAGTACACATAAAAGAGAGTACGGAGAATACGCTTAGGAGTGAAGGGTTGCAGAGGGAGAAAGGCGAGCATACGCACAAAAGAGAGAGTGGAGGGAGTACACGGAGAGTACACATAAAAGAGAGTACACATAAAAGAGAGTACGGAGAAAACGGGTAGGAGTGAAGGGCTGCAGAAGGAGGAAGGCGAGCATGCACATAAAAGAGAGAGTGGAGGGAGTACACAGAGTAGAGAGCGTGTAGAGGGTGAGCGGGGGGGAAGGGAAATCAGAGAGAGAGAGAGAGGAGCGAGGTCAAGAGTGCGGAAAAGAAGGTTAGGAGTGAAGGGCTGCAGAGGGAGGAAGGCGAGCATACACATAAAAGAGAGAGAGAGAGAGAGTAGAGGGAGTACACAGAGCGGAGAGCGTGTAGAGGGTGAGCGGGGGGGGAAGGGAAACCGGAGAGAGAGAGAGAGGGAGAACAATGATCACTAACAAACAACAAACATCATTAACAACAAACAAACATCATTAACACCAAACAAACATCATTAACAACAACATCATCAGAGGGAGAACAACCATCATTCTCAACAGAATAACATCATAGAGCGTGTAGAGGGAGAACAAACATCATTAACAACAAACAAACAAATTAACGAGCAGAAAATGGAGGGAGAGAAAGTAGTGAAAGTGGAGAAAAAGATCTAGTAGAGAGGGCAGAGTGGGTAGCGAGGTAGAGAGTACAACGTATGTTGTAGAGAACACATTGTACAGGATAGAGAACAGAGAGTGAGAGAGAAAGAAGGCAGAGAGTCGAGATGATGAAATGAAGTGTAGAGGGCTCAGGGTTGAGGTCAGAAGCTGAGGAGTGGTACAGAGTAGAACAGTAGAGAGCCCAGAACGGACAGAGTCAAATTCGTCACCCCCTCCACCCGCTCGCCACCAGCATCATTCTCTCCCACTTCGCGCACGAAATCTGCTTGGCTGCCACCCCGGCGTACTGTGTATGCGCCCCCGTGCACGTGCATGCGCCTGCGCAGGAGTGGACGCGCGCCCCTCGAGCAGCACGCTGCTGCCACGCCGCAGGCATCCCGCCGGCCCCCGCAGGCGCTCGGGCCGCCGCAGCCCGACCGATGCCCGGCAGATGCCGCCGCTGGACTGGACGGACATCGTGGAAGCGGCCGCCCTCTGCCCTTCGCCGAGCACGCCGGCACGCGGACAGACTTCGGCCGCCCTCTGCTGGAGCGACCTGGTCGACTTCGAGGTCTGGCCTGTCAGAGTGGCGCCGCCGAGTGCCAGGGCCGGCAGGCTCAGGGAGAGGCGCACGGATGTGCACCGAACTTGGGCCGCATAGCTTCAAAAGCACCCTGAGGAGGCATACGTATGCGTGCATATACATATATATATAGATATATATATATATATATATATATATAGACGTGATCCTAGTTTTTAATGTGAACACACATAGGCACACATACACATACACATACCATTTGAGATGTTCCTGGGCTTGCACGCGATGTGGCTAGAGCGTTGTGTTCAGAATTAATGCTGCTGAGTTTCTTGTTTGTCGTCATTTCTCTTCTGCTAGGGCAACTTAGGACCCAGATCGCTTCGCCCAGCCACGTTGGACGGCAGGTTGGAGAGAATATCAAGAAAGTTCGTGTTTGCAGCCCATCTCCCCAAAGTCACAAGGCATCGTGCTCGATTGCGACGGGAGTTTTGTTGGAGCTTCTGTTGTGATCTCTTCCTCGCATCATCATCATAATCATCATCATCATCATCATCATCATCATCATCATCATCATCAACATTATCCTCCCTTCGCGCCTCTTTGAAGATCCGTCACTGCCGAGGTCGCAGTCCTTCTTCACGTCCTGTCCCTGCTCCTCTGGGCGCCCATGTGCCAGCTGCGCACGTGCAACAAGGCTGCAGCCGCCGCATTCGAGCTGTGGACAGCGCAGCCAGTCGAGAACGTTGAGTTCAGCTGGGTGCGCATTCACGAGAGGTTCCAGAAGGACATCAGCTACCCAAGGCTCTCCAGATCGTCACATGGGTTCCGAGCTTGGGTGGCACAGTCCGAGCCCGATTTGACCTCAAGGCGCCGGATCTCGAACGTAAGAGTGCTGACGCTTCGCTTAACTCCACCAGCCCATCCAGAAAAGATCCCCAGGCGAGTTCTCTTGATCAGCATGCAGTCAAACAGTGAATCACATGCTTTCGCGGATCTTTCGAAGAAGGAGGGGGAGGAAAGGGAGGAGAAGGCCGAGGAGAAGGAGGGCGAGCAAAAGGACGAGGAACTTGACGGAAAGCGTTCCCGTTCAATTTCAGGCGAACATTTGGTGAAGGAGGGGGGAAGGAGGAAGAGGAGGACGAGGACGAAGAGCAGGTGGGAGAAGAAGACGAGTGAGGAAGAAGGCGACGACAACAGGAGGCAGCAAGAAAAGCCTTTGCGGATCATTCGCTCTGGGAGTTTCTTGGAGATATATTGAGGCCTTCGTGGGGCCATTTGGGGAGCGTTCTTGGGGTCTTCTTGGGGGCATTCTGGGCCCTCGATCGTGGGGCGCTTTGGGGTTTCGTTGGGGCCGTCGTTGAGGTCTGCCTGGGGCCCCTCCTGGGGCTCTCTTGGGCGAGATTGAAGCCACCTTGAGGCCTCTGGAGCCCACCGGAAGCGACAAGTCGACAAGGCACAGATTTGCTGACCAGTCTTGGACCCTCGTACGCCGTCTTGGAGGCAATCTTCGGGCATCTGGAGCCAGCTTGGCGCAAAGCCTTCCAAGAATGCCCGAGGGGCCAATTCTAAAAGCATGTGAGATTTCAATTGGAGGAGACATGTCTATACACCTACATGTATGTAATATGTATGTATGTATGTATATATATATGTGTGTAGGTGTATGTAAATGTATAAGTTTGTGTATACATCGGCGATACGAAAGTTTTGACCCGTTTTGTGTTTTCAGCTAAACAACGCCTGAGCATCACACCATTTTGCAGGAAGTCCTGTGCGGGAGCGCCATGTCGAAATCGAGGCAGAAAGGTTTCGACGTCTATTTTGGAGGAAGTCCTGCGCAGGAGCGCCATTTCGAAATCGAGGCAGAAAGGTTTCGAATTCTATGTTTGCGGAAGTCCTAGGCGGGAGCGCCATGTCGAAATCGAACCCGAAAGTTTCGAAATCGTTCGAAATCGTTGTTTCGAGGAAGTATCGAGCGAAACCGCCGTTTCGAAGCGGCCACACCGTTTGGCAATTAAAATTTTGAAAGCCCTGACCCGAAAACTCGAAAATGCAGCTTTCGCTTAGGACTTCCTCCCCAAAACGAGCTCGACTGGATTTCGAAACCCTCGGGCTCGATTTCGAAATGTGGCTTTCGCTCAGGACTTCCTCCACAAAACGAGCTCGACTGGATTTCGAAACCCGCGGGCTCGATTTCGAAAGGGCGGCGCCGCCCGAGACTGGAACGAAAAATACTTCAACCGAACATTGTACTGGGGCCCCGCGGCCTAACGGGCCCACTGCCAACGTTGTGCTGGGGCTTCGTCGCCTACCGGGAGGCGTTGAATTTTGGCCGAACTTTCGTAGCGGCGAAGTATGAATGTGCATATGTGTATGTGCATATATATATATATACCTATAAATGTGTATATAAAGATATATCAACGCTGGCCCTCTAGGGCAGTTCGGGACTTTAGCGTAATCGGATCCCTTGACCTGTGCCAGGGCGCACCAGATCTTGAGCGTACATAGCGCATTGGTCGACAAAGCCGTTTCTCTTGCGACTAATGTGCCCTCGTGATTACACTGAGGTAAGACCACCCAGTCCTCCTAAGCGGCCGTGGTGGCACGGTCTTTGATTCCCAAGAATGCCCACCAGTGAAGGACCGCTTCAGTTTCGGAGGGATAGGGGTTCTTTAGTGTATGTTCGGGCGCTCCCCATGCATCCAGTTCCAAGCGAGGCCCACAAATGGAAATCGTACCTCATCTAAGTTTCCTGATTGCAAGATGTCTCCTGTATGGTGGGGCATTGGACATAACATGCCGCCCTCGGGTGCCAGACCCTGGCGTCACATGTTATATCTGGTGAATGCGGCAGAGACGGTTCGCGATCGCTCCACGATTGCCCACCTTGGCCAGGTTCGCGCCACTTCGACGCGGCCATTCAAGGCTACATGCCCTTCTGGAATCCGTTTCGGGCCTTGGGGCCCACTGAAAGCCACACACGGCGCGAAATGCATACGGAACATGTGGTCGACAGCGTGCTGGGACCTCCAGGGAAGGAGATCGTCCAAGGTCGAGCAGCGCGCACGCGGTGTCGGAAGCCGGGGTCCATGGCGTCAAGGCAGGAGCTCCCAGTGCCCTGGAGGAGACTGGATTTCGAGAATCAGCGATACTTTGTCTAAGTATTCTTATTGCGAAAGCATGACAGCTGGTGCTGCCGACCCTGAAGGACGACTACGACGGCACGACGACGACGCGTTGGCCTCTCGAGGGCACTCTTGGGGTTCTCTTGGGCCTCTTGGCGGCTTCTTGGCCAGCGATTCCTAGTCCGTATACATACATACATACATACATACATACATGCATGCTCGCATACACGCATATACGCATACATACATGCGTACATTCATATGTATATACATATATGCATGCACAGAAGCAAACAAACATCAAACCATCCATACATGCATACAAAATATACATGCATACATGCATACATATATACATACAGTCTGTAGCGATTTCGGCTCAGGGCGACGGTCCAAGCTCGCTCTGGGCAGGAGGCCTCCGTTGCGCCGCAGCGGCGACGCACGTGCGTCAGCAGCCCCAGCCCCGACGGACGCCGACGTTGACGCGTGATGCCGCTGGTCGAGGGGCGGCTGGTCGGCCGGGTCCTTCACCTGCACCTGAACAGCCCAGGTAATCTCAACGCGTTGAGCAGCGCCATGATAGGCGAGATCAGCTCCTTCCTGGAGGTTGGAGCTGGCATGGTGGAGGGCGCGTCAGTGGTGCTACTGACGTCTGCTGGCCGCCACTTCGGCGCTGGACACGACCTCACCGAGATGTCGACAGGTGGCTGCGACCATGGGAAGCTGTTCCGCGATTGCTCCCGGATGATGCAGATGGTCACCGAATGTGAGGTGCCCGTGGTGGCCGCGGTGCAGGGCTGCGCGCACGCAGCGGGTTGCCAGCTGGCGGCCAGTTGCGACGTCGTGTTGGCCGCGGACAACGCGCGGTTCGCGACTCCCGGCGTGAAGATCGGCCTTTTCTGCTCCACGCCCTCCGTTGCTGTGACGCGCGCCGTGACTCCCAAGGTGGCTGCAGAGATGCTCTATGCCGCTCGCGAGCTCACGGCGGCGGAGGCGCTGCAGGCTGGGCTGGTGAGCCGCGTCGTGCCTTGGCGCGAGGATGGCCTCGCTGGCTTGCACCGCGAAGCCTTCCAGACGTGCCACCGCATCGCGGAGTCGCCGCGCGAGGTGCTGGTGGCAGGAAAGTCCTTGGTCCGGGCGCAGGGCGGCCAGGAGCTGGGCGCCGCCTACGAGCTCGCCTCGGCGGCCATGGAGCGGGGCATGTCGCTGCCCTGCGCGCGCGAGGGCGTCGAGGCCTTCCTGCGGAAGCGCGCGCCGTGCTGGGCTGCCGAGGACTCCGAGCTGGAGCGGGCGCTGGCCCTGCTGCCTGGCGGCGTGGCCGTGGTCGGGGCCTCCCCGGACCCCTCGAGGCCCTCGCACGCGGTGTTCCGCGCCGTGCAGGCCCGCTACCCGGCGCACCCGGTGAACCCGCACGCGTCGGAGGTGGCCGGCGCCGTGGCGTACCCCTCGCTGGCGGCGGTGCCCGGGGAGTTCGCTCTGGTGAACATCTTCCGGGCCCCGGGCGAGGCGGCCGCAGAGGCGGTCGAGGAGGCCATCGCCCTCGCGAGGCAGGGCCGGGGCGTGCGGGGCGTCTGGCTGCAGGAGGGCGTGCGCGCCCCGGGGGCAGAGGCCGCCGCGCGCGCGGCGGGGCTCGTGTGCGTGGCCGGCCGCTGCCTCAGGGTGGAGCTGCAGCGGGCGGCCGCGGGCGCCTCGGGCCGGCCGCGGCCGCGGCTGTGAGGCCCCGGGTCCGCCTCCTCCTCCTCCGCCTCCTCCTCCTCCTCCTCCGCCTCCTCCTCCGCCTCCTCCTCCTCCTCAGGAGAGTAAGTGGCCTGCCCCGCCTGCGCTTCCAGGCAAAACCAGGCCATGCGGTGGGGGGCGTTCGCTGATGAACGTGCCCAGGAGGCATCGGGCCCTGGAGGATTACTTATCTGATGAGGGCAACGGTGACATCCACGGCCAAGCCTCGATTGGTGTTCCACTGGCTTCCAGACCCTGGATTCTTCATCTAAGGGTTCCGCATCCACTAGCCTCACAGATGCCACACGCCTCCTCGTGGAGCACCCTGACCGCTGCGGGTCACCCCACGGGTAGCTTGGTATCGTCTGGCTCTTGTTCGGAAGCGAGGGTGGTCCAAGGTGAGGCATGTCCCTTTGCCCATGAGGGGCCCTGGATGCGGCGAGGCGCTGGGCCGCGTCGCCGCAGGCAGCCTGCCCGGCCGTCTGCTCCGTGCATGCGCACGCATCTTTGGTACAGTCGGGGCCCTGAAGAAGGAACCCTTTTCGTTGTGGAGGGGCTCCGCGTTCCTTGAGTGTTTCGCAGCTTGCCTCAGGTTTTCCTTATCTCTTCGATAGGAAATCGAAGTTTGACTTATGGAAAAAAGGGGCCTCGTTCCTTATTTAGGGTTCCTTAGGTCAACGCCCCGACTGTGTGGCTTCTCGGGGGCTTCCAGGCCAGAGGCCGGCTGGCCCCAGCGCAGCTCGTCCCAACCATGGGCCACCGCAGGGCCGCCTGCCTTTGATGTGTGCGCGGCGGCATTCTGGAGCCGCTGCCCGCGAGGACCCAAGACAGAGGATTGCTTCAAGGAGCTTGCTCCATTCCGCCGACCCCTAGAAAAGACAAAGAGGAATGCACGATCGCGGAAGTCATTCGGAGCCATGGTCGTATCTCGGTCATCTTGGGGCCGTACTAGCTCTCGGAGCCGGGCGGTCTATGTCGGAAGGTTCTTTTCATTCGGAAGACACGATGTCAAGTTCGTCGCCGGTGTCGATCAGGATTCGGGCTCCAGAAGAGTAGAGAACAATGGAGAAGGTTGGGGCCGAGCATGTCGCGCGCGGTCTTACGCTTGCAAATGTGAGTAGGCGGGTTCCGCGTCTATGTCTGTGGGAGTCTGTGGGCAATGCTCAGGGAAGGCTGTGGGAGGCAATCGAACCGCTTCGGGACGGTGTCGAGGTCTCGTGACGGCCACTGGGGGACGTCCACGGAGTGTGGAGATGCAGTGAGAGCTGGCAGCGTTCGTGGAAGGAATGAAGTGGGTCAGGAGGCGTGTGGATACATATGAGGGGCTCTTGGGATGCTTCTCAGGGACGTCTTGGAGGGCTCACTGTGGCACCTGGGAGACTTGTTGGAGCTTCTTGGGGGCCTCGTGGGGGCTTCTTGGAGGCCTCTTGGCGCCTCTTGAGGGCGCCTCGGGGGCCTCTAGGGGGCGTGGGGTCATCTGGGAGGGCTAGGCTCGAGTTGTCAGTTCGTATTCGCCCTCTTGGGCCCCTCTTGGGCCGTCTTGGGGACCCCTGAGGTCGTCTTCGGGCCATCTTGAGCCGTCCTGGGGATCTTGGGACAGTCTTGGGGGCTCTTTTGGCCGTGTGGGACGCTGCCAAAACGAAAAAGGCATGTATGTTACAAATGCTCGTTTTTGTTCCCAGGGGAACGGGGCAATGTTTGCTAATTGGGCCGCAGTTCTCTGCCAGCACTCTGGGGCCGTCTCGACGCTCTCTGGGACTGCCTTGGCGCTCCGTGTGGACCCTCCCGGGCTATCTGGGGGCTCTCCAGAGGCTCCGATGACCCCAGGGGGGCGTTAAGGAGCCCGGGGATCCCCCCCCCTCCAATCAGAATTTGGACCCTGGGGGAGGGGCACAGGGGGAGAGGGACAGCCAAATGTCGCACACGCATTCACCCCGGGCAAGCGGGGGTCGACGGATTGAAATCAGGGTGTGTAACCTATGGGGTGGAATCTAGTATATGCGGCGCACTATCATTATATATCTATACATACATACATACATACATACATACATACATACATACATGCATGCATACATACATACATACATACATACATACATACATACATACATACATACATACATACATACATACACACATGCACACATAGGATATAGGATGCGATGCATGCTGTGCAAACTATGTCGTGCAAGCTGTGCGGTGCAAGATACGTGGTGCCAGCTACGTGCCGAATGCTATGATGCGCGGGACTCGTGTTACAACACCTGTCGTCGAAGACACGGGCTGCAGGCTGCGTGGTGCAAGACATGCGGCGCCAAGCAGTGTGGTGCGAACGACGTGCGCATCCGGACGTGCCGGCCACGGCACGAGGCGCCCGCCCGGCGACCGCACGGCGAAGAGCGCCGGCGCACGAGGCGCCCCGCGAGGGGCCCCCAGTGGGCGGGCACCGGGCGCGGAGGCCCGGAAGACACGGCCAGCGCACGTGGCGACCACGAGGCGCCCACGGGCGGGCACGCGGCGAAGCCTGGGAGACGCAGCGCGTCACCCTCGCAGGCAGGACGCCGAGGTGAGGAGCAGTTTGGGTGCGGAAGGGGCTCGACGTTCCTCGGGTCGCTCTTTGGTTGTTCCTCTGGCCCTCCTCGTGCACGCTGGCGCTCTTGGGGCCACACGCAGGGCTTCGTTCCTGGTTGACCGTTCTTTGCCTCAGCGGCCCAACTGCACACCCCAGTGAGAGCCCCGTAGAGCGAGCACTGCTTGGGAAGAAGACGAGACATTCGTTGCAGCGTGGACAGAGGGCCAGAGTGCTCCAGTGCGGCGCCTCAGATCACACGCTCGAGGTTTTTGGCGGCCACTTGCGAGTTGGCGCTTCGCATCCTCCGTCTGGGGCTTCGTGGTGAACCAGGCATCCTCCACCCACTCGACATCCAGGGATAGCCCGTGGGACCACTCCAGAGTTGGGGTGTTCCACCAACCAGTGCGCGAGCATCCCTGGGATCATTGCCTTCATCGCCACGTGCCCTCCCGATCACTGTCCCTGTCGGTACCTGCTTGAACTTCTCCTACTTCCCATCCGCAGTCTTCAGGATCTGTCTTCTCGTCTGCTGGCTGCACTGGATGCGCTCTCATCGAGGGCATGTGCGATGGGAGTGCGACGCTTTGACAGCAAGGAGAGGCAGAAGCACATCAGGGTACAGGCAGGAAGGATACAAGTGGTCCCCCTCCTGCTCCTGCCACTCTTCTTCATCATCGTCGCTCTCCGCCGCCTCCTCCCCCTCCCCCAGCCAGCGACAGAGTAGAAGTGCAGGCTCTGCCAAACGGACGTCAATCCCAGAGGGTCGAAGAGGTGGGCAAAAACCGCACAGGCGTGCTGAACGGGACCGCGCGGAAGGGCCTGGTTGCGTGCCCTGCTGCGAGCGACGGGGGGGAGAGGAGGAGGGGCGACGGGGGGGAGAGGAGGAGAGGAGGAGAGGAGGAGGAGGAGGAGGAGGAGGAGGAGGAGGAGGAGGAGGAGGAGGAGGGGGA
>CAUYUJ010022637.1:400754-405821 GCA_963575745.1 Prorocentrum cordatum | reverse complement strand
GGGCAGAGGGCGGACGCTCGGCTGCCGCAGCGGATCCTGACCACCGGAGGTCCCCAGAGGCGTCCGGAGGCCAAAGCGGCGCAAGAGACCGTCGAAGCTCGGCCCGAGGTGCCAGAAGACTTGACTTCCCTCGCCGAGCCTCGAGGGTCGGGGGCAAGGTTGGCCAGCCGACGCGGGCCAAGCCGAGGAGAAGACGCAGAGGGAAGGGCCAGGCGCGCGCAGCCTCGGCACTTGGGCGGAGAGGGTGCTGGCCAGGACTGCCTGCGCTTCCTGTCGCACCACTGCCGCAACGCGAGGCACTCCGACTCCTGCAAGCGCTGCTGCCGCGCTGATGTCCGTCCTTCTCCTCTTCGCGGGGGCGGTGAAGAGGGGGGGGGGGGGGGGGCGATGCGTATGGGGGGGCATATCACGGCCAGGGCCATGATATCTCCCCGGATTTCTTGTCCCCCCCCCTGCTTGTTTCAGTACATGCCTTGTCCCCGCCCGAGGCCGCGCACGTGCCTCGGGCCATGACTTGCTAAGCCCCTCTCATCTTCCTTCATTCCTGAACCCTCCAGTGTTACAAAGCCGCTGCCAAGAGTGGCACGCCTCCCAGCGAGCCCGTCCAGTTCGGACCTAGGGGAGGCTCGCCAAGGGTGCTACTAATATCTTCCATCCTTCTTCCTTAAAGATATGTCCTCCTCGCCGCACCACGAGACGCCTCAGTAGGGCGGGCCGTGAGTTCCCGTTGATATTGCCTCACAATGTGTCAGAAGCTTGAAGTTTCCAAAATCTACACGGATTGATATGCCTTCGTGCCGCGCACATGTGTCGTAAAAGTTCGGTACGTTCACAGTAATGGAGGGCAGGTCGTTTCCGCTCTCGCCTCTGCGACACGCACGTTAGTCGCAACAGCTTCTCACATATACAAGGATTGGGGGCGGGTCGTTTTCAAAATGTTGTTCTCTCCCCAGTGCCGTTAACATTCCTTCTCAAAGCTTCAAACAGCTACAAGGATATAGGGCGGCTCCTTTTCAAAACGAGGCTCTCGCTTGAGAGTTGGCTACATTGATGACCAAAGGTCTGTACTGTGCGCCAATTACACGGGGAGGTCGGCTCCTTTTCGAGACGGAATTATCGCTTGATATGTTTGCGAGCTTTATTTCTAGCAGCGCAGAAATGTGCAACAGTTACACGGATGGATGGATTGCGGTTCGTTCTCAAAGTGGAGGTATGTTTTGAATGGCATGCCCATGGGCGTCTCGTCCTACAAGGGGGGCTTCCGAAGTAAATAGAAACGTAGGGATTCATGGTGAGGGATCTTGGGACAGGGCGGAGCATTGCAGCCTCGCTGATGCACCTTGAGTTTGCTCTGGTCCTCCTCCTCTCTCCTTCCGCCTCCTCCGCCTTCCTCCCCGTTTGCCCCCCAACCCCCTTGGTCATCCTCGATCTCCTCGTCTTCCCCGTCCTTCGAATCCCCTTGCATCTCCGATCGGGCCACAGCTCGTCAAAGCGCAGCCACGGGCCCCGTCGCCGCCGCGGATGCTGCAAGGCCAGCACCGCTCGGGACCCACACGAGGGCGCCGAGTCCGTCGGGGCGCCGGCCACTGGTCGGGGATGGCCTCGGCTCCCGCGCGGCGCTCGGCCTCCGCCAGCGCTCGGTGTCTTCCGCGCGCGCACAGGGCCGACCTGGACTCCTGAGCGGCAGGGCTGACGCCTGGGCGCCGGCAGCCCCAGTCTGCAGGGCTGCCGGTGACCTTCTGGAGAGCAGGGGTGCTGTCTCTGTGCCCTGGCCGTGCGGGCCTCCCGTTTCGGGTGCCACGTTTCTTGTTCGGGGGGTCGCGCGGGAGGCGAGCGGTCCCCTTCTGTGTCGAAAGTCCGGGGCCTGGGCCTGGGCGTCGAGTGTGCCGGAGATTTAATGTTCCTGGCTCAAACCGCGCAGCGCGTTGTGCCAGGCTGCCGTTGGACGGACAGCATTCGGAGATGTGGTTGGTTATTTCAGTTGGTAGAGTCTGGACCGAATTGCGAAGGAAGGAGGCAGGGTATGACACCCCTGAATTTTGCACGAGATGTTCCCAGCAAGTTGCGGAGACAGCTCTTCACAGATATTGGCAATGCCCGTGCAATCAAGGTTCAACTATTTTCGAGTTGACGGAGGATTTGTGTCATCGATGAGGTTTACCGAGGGTTTTGGGCAAAGAAGTTCGATATCCCTGCAGGTTCCAACGCGGACATCTGGAGGAGGATCAAGGTACATCTTGTTTGCAGGTCATTCGGGGGAATATGTTGTCATGGAAGTACAGTCGCATCTAGATGGTCAGGAAGTGATTGATCGAAATGTACCTTCGTGGCTTGTATCTGGAAACGCGTACGTTGATGAACTGGCAGGTGTTGCGACCAGATCGGCCCGTATCCCTGAGGCTCAGCGAACCAGACTTTACCTGATTGAGAATGAAGCGAGATTGATTCGCATGCGCCTCCTTTGGATCACCTTGGAGATTGCCGTTGGGATCTGAGGCTCGCGCCCCGCCGCTCCCCACTGAGGCTGTCCAAGCTCTTGTCTGTTTCTCTCATTATGTTTCTAGTTGAGGAAAACATGCACTGTGTGTGTAAGAGCTCGGCCACGGCTCCGAACGTTGCCAATTGGTCGGAGACCCCTTGTGTTCCTTTGAGGTTTTCCAGTGCGCAGGTTTGCCAGCTGGTCGGGTCTTGTATCCCGTTGCAGGGGTAGTACATGGTTCCCTTAAGATAAGACCTCACGAGTCTTTGGGGATCTGGTTCGGTGGGGGGTGCGGGTGCATAGGGCAGCCCCAGCTACGGAAGTTGGCGGGTCCATGTTCTCCCATCACACCCACGGGCAGAGAGTGCTTTCGGCGTTTAAAGAGAGAGGGGGAAAGAGAGAGAGAGAGAGATTGTTGTCCTAAAGTGCTCAGAAAGGCTGAGCGGGCGGCCTGGGCTAAAGTACGCATAGACTCGCTTCGCGACCGCTCTCATCGCCTCCCTTCTCCCTCTCCCTCCTCCTCATCATCATCAGAATTCCCCCTCCTTCTCCTCAGTTATCATTCCTCCGCGCCCTCTTCCTCCACCTCCAGATCCTTCCCCTCATCCGCCCTCCTCCCTCTCCCCCCTTCTGTTCCTCCCTTCTCATTATATGGATAGCTCCCTCCTGTCGCACCCCCAGTTGTGTGTCGGCACGGCGGGCTGGGCGTTTCGTTGCAGACTTCTTCGCCGATGACGACCTTGAAGCTTACATGTCACAGCATATGCACAGATGGAGGGGCGGTTTTCAAAATGCGTTTCTCACCTCAGCGGCGCGAGCATGCTTCACTAAAGCACGCGACGCTTGCCAAGCGGCGCGGAGAGAGATCGTGTTCAGAGCGCGACTCTTCTATTGTGTGGCGCCGCGACCGTTAGTTTCAGGCAGCCTGCAACGTTTGCACGGATAGAGGGCGGCGCCTTGTCAAAATGTGATCTCGCCGCTGAAATCTAAGTACTTATACGTATAGATTTGTGTGTATACAGATGTGCTATATATAACAAAGAGCACCACATAAACAAACCAAACAACCACAGCAAAAAAAAGTTATATACCCCAAAAAAAAAGGAAACGACAAAAAAAAAAAAAAAAAAAAAAAAAAAAAAAAAAAAAAAAAAAAAAAAAAAAAAAAAAAAAAAAAAAAAAAAAAAAAAAAAAAAAAAAAAAAAAAAAAAAAAAAAAAAAAAAAAAAAAAAAAAAAAAAAAAAAAAAAAAAAAAAAACGCTCCAGGGACGGAGGGCGGCTCGTTCTCAAGATGTGGCGCTCGCCTTCTCGCCGCGCGCATTCGTCCTCGCGTCCTGCAAGAGCTCCGGGAACGTGTGGCGCGGCTCCTTGTTCAGAAGTACTGTCGCCTCGCGCACAACCAACATCCGTTTGTGATGCCGCCCGTGCCATTTCGGCCGCGTTGAGCCCAGTTCCGCTCTGAGCCGGGCGCCGCTCGCTTCGCTGCTTTTCCCTTTGTTTCGGCGCGGCCCGCCTCAGCTTGCACGGCCTTCGGCTCGTCTTCGCGCGCCTGCTTGCCAAAAACAACTAGCACCAACAGCCCATCCAGAAACCATTGCCAGGGGCGTTGCTAGAGTGAGGGCGAAGTATCAGCATGCAGTGGAAAAGGGCCGCCGCGGAAGCGTCTTAGGGGCGCAGAAGCGGTGGGAGCATTTGCGGAATCGTATGACCAGTTGTCCCCTGCTGCCCCAGCTTTGTTTGCTTGATTACTCCGGGGTGAGTTCTTGGAGTTATCTTACGTGTCGTGACGGATCTGGCGGAGCTAGATGCGCAGGCGGGGGAGGAGGAGGAGGAGGAGGAGGAGGAGGCGGAGGAGGAGGAGGAGGAGGAGGAGAAGGAGCGCGGCACGAGCTTTGAGCGTTCAAGGGGGGGGGCTGAATTTCGTACACCCATCTTTTTGAACAGTGGGGGTCAAGGCTCCCTAACCGGCAAAAGAGGTGTCCAGGGTCTTTGCAAGGGGATGGGGACCCTGCAAAGACCTTGCAAAGACCCCGCAAAGCGTGGACTTTCCGGAGCCTCAAGAATTGCCTCTTGGAGCCCTCGTGGGCCGTTCTCGGAGCGCTCTTGGGCGCTCCTGGGCCCTCTTGGGCCATCTCGGGGCCATCTTGAGGTCTGGAAATCCCATCGAAAGCGACAAGGCGAATTGATGTTCTTTGGAGGCTTCCTTGGGCGGCTCGGAGGGCCCTTGGAACCGTCTTGGTGCTGTCTTGGGGCCTCTTGGAGGTATGTCGGAGGCTATCTTGATTAATCTTGAGCTATCTTGCTCCATCTTGGAGGCCATCTGGGGCGCTCTGAGGCCCTCTTGGGGCGTATTTGGCCATCCTGGACGCTCTGACCGCTCCGTCCCCCTGCCTCCCCTCCCAGGCCCAGGGGAGGGGGGAGGGGGAGGGGGGAGGGGGAAACCCCTCCCCGAGCAGGACATTGAGGGGTTGTGAAATAGAGAAGGCGAGAGTTCGTTGAACCATCTACGCCTACAGGGCTGGTGCGATTGTCGTCAAACCCTGCAACAGCTGCAAGAACGTCTGGCGGTTCCTTTTCAAACTCGGGCC
>CAUYUJ010022637.1:393254-395754 GCA_963575745.1 Prorocentrum cordatum | reverse complement strand
TTTGCCTGGGGAGCTCTGGAAACCTGCGTTTCATCCAAATACTGGGTGCCAGTTTCCAGGGTGGTCGGTCAGTTCTCACGGGCGCGTGAAATCTTCACGTGGAGTCGCATCAAGGGGTATTAAAATTGCAAATGGCCGTTATCGTATTCACATGCAGCGTGGATCAGTATCCTTCAATGTTTTCGTGCACCGTGTAGTGGCCTATGCTTTCTTGGGACCCCCTCCCAGCGTCGAGCAGTGGCAGGTTCACCACAAGGACGGAGACTCCGCCAACAATCACGTGGACAATTTGGAGTACGTCACCTGCTCCCAAAATATGTTGCACTCTTACGAGTCGTCCCCTGCCATCCAGCGGAGCGTAACTAATCGGACCAAGCCGATTTTGGCGCGTTTGAGAGAAACAGGCGATTGGATGCGTTTTTGTTCTATTTGCGAAGCTGCGCGTCAGCTGGAGCTTTCCGCGAGCCATATTTCCAGATGCCTCCGAGAAGGTAGTCAGCGCCCTGTTCGGAAGTATGAGTTTCGGCTCGACGAGCACGAGCATCCGCGTCTTCTCCCCGGAGAAGTATGGCGTGCGATGGCGTTGGATTAGTGATGTTATAAAAGCTCCCATGCTTCAGGGCAGCTCTACTTGTCACGCGTGTCGTTGCTACTGTGTTTGCAGCTTCCTCCTGTCAGGAGGTATCGGTGATTTGTTTCTGGTTTTCCCTTGTTTGCTCGACACCCACATCCCTGAATACCATGTTCGCCCCGAGAGCTTCATAGGCGTACTCCCTTCGGGCCCAGACAGATGAGCAGAGCGCGTGGAATGAGTGGGACAGAGCGACGCCTGCGGAGGCGGCGCCAGCCCAGACATCCGGCTGCTCCAATTTGTTCGATGTGTGCGCACCAGAAGTCCGGATCACTTCCCCGGGGCCGATTTTTCGTCCCGATTCGTTTTCGACGCTCCCGAGGCCCGGCGAGGGCCCCCGGAGGCCGAAAACTGCCAAAATCCCGACGCTCCAATTTTTGTTGGAGCGTTGGATCTTTGGGTTGCCTCGGCGGCCTCGGCTTCGCACAGGCGGGAGCCACCACGCGCCTTTGGCCTCCAGCGCACGCGCGGTGCGCAGCTCAACCTCTGAGCCGAGGAGCCCCAGCGCAGGGCTGCAGGGTCTCCCCAGCACGCAGTGCGGCAGCCTCGCGGCCCGCCTCCACGAGGACGTCCTGAAGCTGCCAGTTGGCTGGTCGCGCCGGGGGGTACGCCCCCGAATGGCATTTGAGTGCGCAGCTGTGGCTCTCGTTTCTCCTCCTCTCCTCCTCTCTCCTACTCCTCCTCCTCCTCCTCCTCCTCCTCCTCCTCCTCCTCCTCCTCCTCCTCCTCCTCCTCCTCCTCCTCTCTCCTCCTCCTCGCCCTGCTCCTCCTCCTCCTCCTCCTCCTCCTCCTCCTCCTCCGCCTCCTCCTCCTCCTCCTCCTCCGCCTCCTCCTCCTCCTCCTCCTCCTCCGCCTCCTCCTCCTCCTCCTCCTCCTCCCTCCTCCTCCTCCTCCTCCGCTCCCCCTCCCCCTCCCTCTTCCTCCTCCTGTCCTCCTCCTCCTCCTCCTCCTCCTCCTCCTCCTCCTCCTCCTCCTCCTCCTCCTCCTCCTCCTCCTCCTCCTCCTCCTCCTCCTCCTCCTCCTCCTCCTCCTCCTCCTCCTCCTCCTCCTCCTCCTCCTCCTCCTCCTCCCTCTGTGTGTGTAACACGCGCAGCCGTTGCCAATACAGCACACCTCTCTAATGAGCAATTTGGCTGCTCACTGTCTCACCCTGCTCGCGCGCCGTCTGGACGCAAGGCATCTGAACTGAACTGAGCCGTCGTCAAAGAACCGAAGAATTGGCACCTCCCCTTATGCGGACTCCGGCGTGCGGAAGTGCAGAGCACGGGAGGCCTCGCCGACGGAAGCTCGGCGGAAGCCGGCGGGGGCAAGAGTAACGCCCCCCCCAGAAAAGGGAGTCAGCGTTCAGTTCAAACATCAGCGAATCGTCTTGACCTTCCGATACCATCAGAGAATGTTTCAAGAACTTTTCGTCGTGGTGTGCACAGATTGTACTTAAAAAACGTCTGGCTGAAACCGTCCTGTTTTGATACATCGGTTTCATGTTGTAAGACCGGCGTTTCTATGTACTGCAAAATTCGTTGTTCCAGGGACATTCCGTGGTAGGCGTAAAGGAATGCCAGGATCAGTCAGCATCGTCCAACCGACCCCCATCCCCATTGGGCCATGGTATCTTAGCCCACCCACCAGCCCACCCTCCAGGTGGGGATAGGCCCCGCGAAACTCGAAGGGTGCAGCACGTATCCCCATTTGGGGGGGGTAAGTCGGCCAGTGGGACCACGGACATGCCAGTTGGGATGGGCATCGGTTGAACGATGCTCAAGCGCCAGCGCACGCAGGGCTCCAGGAGTCGGCCGTGCGTCCAGGAGATCGCGCGCGCTTCTGCCGCAGCCGCGGCGAGAAGTGCAGTATTGGGGGGGGCGGGGGCAT
>CAUYUJ010022637.1:385754-390754 GCA_963575745.1 Prorocentrum cordatum | reverse complement strand
GCGCAGGAGCCCCGCCCCCTCCGCCGGGGCCCTCCAAGGAGGAGGCAAGGGCCCCGAGGTGAGGGGCCCTTGCCCGCGAGCTCCCCAGCGAGCCTCACGTATCTGTGCCAATGCGTCTGCACGAGAAGCGAGACACATACGCTTGGTAGTGTGGCGTCGGGGACGAGGAAGCCGAACGGCTGGCATCGCTCATCGTCAATCTGGCGAGGCTTGGTTCGCAGACGCGCGCCTGAAGCTGCGGGCGGACCTCAAGGAGGAGGCGCTGGAGAACCGTCATCGAGGAGGTGCTGCGGAAGCTGGGGCCGATCGCGATGGAGGCGGCTCAGCCGGTGGTGCACGAGGCGCTGGCGGGGCGACCGCCTGCCTCGGTGGAGGCAAGGGGCAAGCCGGCCTCGCGGCCCTCCGAGTCCCCCGTGAGGCGCTTCCTCCTCCTCCTCCTCCTCCTCCTCCTCCTCCTCCTCCTCCTCCTCCTCCTCCATTCCTTTCTTTTATAGATAACTTCCCCCTGTCGCACCCCGATGCCAGTTTTTAGGGCGGGCCGGGCGTTTCGCCTGAGACCTCCTCACCATTTATAATTCTGAAGCTTGAAAATTGGCAACAGTTTCACCGATGGAGGGCGGGTCGTTTTCAAAATGTGGATATCGCCTCAGCGCGGCGCACATTCGTGTTAAAAATGTTCAAGAGCTTCACGGATTGAGAGCGGCTCCTTTTCAAAATGTGGTTCGCGCATTAGCGCGGCGCACATTCGTTTTACATATTTGCAATAGTTCCATGGATTCCCATCATCGAAGTACCAGCAGCGGTGTCTTGAAAGGATTCACGATCATGCGGGTGCAACAGTTATGTTGATTCGCGGTGTTGAAGTCCCAAGAATGGCGTTTTGGTGCGATTCAAGATTGTCAAGACGCAACACTCAGGTTGATCCGTGGCGTTGGAATCCCGAGAACAATGTTTTGGCACGATGCAGGTTCTTCAAATTGTTGTCATCCAAAGAGGCAGCTCCTTCAATGGCAATGAACCGTTGCAGGGGGCTATGAAGAGGGAGCTTGGAGGAAGGGCTCATTTCAACATCGTTGATGACTCTTGGGTTTACACTGGTCCTCCTCTTTCTCCTCCTCCTCCTCCTCCTCATCATCATCATCATCATCATCCTCCTCTTCCTCCTCCTCCTCTTCCTTTTCAGCCCCTCATCCTACTCCCTCGTCCGCCTCCCGCTTCCTGCTTCTCCTCCTCCTCCTCCTCCTCCTTCTCCTCCTCCTCCTCTTCCTCCTCCTCGTCCTTCTCATGATTCCTGCTTCCCCTCCTCGTCCTCGTCCTCGTCCTCCCCCTCCTACTCCCTCGTCTGCCTCCCACCTCATCCTCCGCCTCCTCATTATCCTCCTCCTCCTCCTCCTCTTCCTCCTCCTCCTCCTCCTCCTCCTCCTCCTCCTCCTCCTAGTGTTCCTCCTCCTGCTCTTCCTCCTCTTCCTCCTCCTCCTCCTCCTCTTCTCCTTCCTGCTCCTCCGTGTACGTTTCCAGATGTTCAAATGGTAGTCGCCCAACGGGGCAGTTCCTTCGGTGATAATGTAATAAGTGATTCTGGGGGCCGATGAGGAGGGAAGTTGGAGGGAGGGTTTATTGCAACCTCGTTGATGATTGTTGGGTTCCCACTCCTCCTCCTCCTCCTCCTCCTCCTCCTCCTCATCATCATCATCATCATCATCATCATCATCAGCATCATCATCATCATCATCATCATCATCATCATCATCATCATCATCATCATCATCATCATCATCATCCGCCTCCTCGTTTTCATGGTCCTCTTCCTCTTCCTGTGCCTCCACCTCCTCCTTTTCCTCCTCCTCTTCCTCGAAGCCCCGAAGGTCGGGGCGCTCGCGCGCCTCTGCCGCCGGCTGCTGACGCTCGACTTGGGCGGGGTGGCCGTGCGCATAGGCCCCCCGCGCGCGGCGAAAGGGCACGCGGCGGCGGCGACGGCGCGTCCTCTGGTGAAGGGAAGGGGAGGAGGAGGAGGAGGAGGAGGAGGAGGAGGAGGAGGAGGAGGAGGACGACGAGGAGGAGGAGGAGGAAGGAAAAGGAGGAGGAGGAGCAGGAGGAGGTGAAGAAGGAGGAGGAGAAGAAAGAGGAGGAGAAGAAAGAGGAGGAAGAGGAGGAGGAGGAGGAGGAGGAGGGAGCAGGAGGAGAAGGAGGAGGAGGAGGGGGAGGTGGTCAGGAGGGGAAAGGGGGGAGGGGGAGGAGGAGGAGGAGGAGGATGAGCATGAGCATGAGCATGAGCATGACCATATGACTAAGTCAATGAATCCTCCGCATCGCTATACATTACGCTTGCGCCTGGTGGCTTTCTCAGCTTTGCTCAAGACCTTTGGCCACGAGCCCTGAGAGATCAACCGTAGATACTCGGCCCTGTGCGGGGTGGGAGGAGTCACGCACGCACGTCCCAGGGCCAGGAGCTGCTGTGATCCGTAGCTGTCACAGCCGACGCAATACCACAACTTCAAATCACCATGAAACTGCATTCGGTGACTAGAGTGGACATAGCCACCCGCGATGTGCAACAAAGCACCCTGAGGTTTCCGAAAGATTACACCGTTATAATTGGTCGGGGAGAAACACGGGGACCTGAGCCATTCCGTTCGGGTCGCCCTCGACGCCGATCCTCCGCACCTGGTGCACCTGCACCCAGTGCTGTCCACAGAATGGGACGAGGCAAGAAGGGCGAGAGAGGCAGCAGCAGGAGGCGGGGGAAGGGGCGGGGCGGCAGGTCCTTTTTCCTCCTCAGCACACCTCACCTTATCTTCAGCAGCCATGGAGTCGAGAGTGGCTCGGAGGATGCGCATCCTGACAAGCCGAGCCTTCCTCTCCTGCAGCAAAACCCTATTACGGACCGCCTCTGCCAGGCGGACTTCTCGAGCCGCTTGTCCAGCGATCTCGTCCACGATCAGATTGCCTGCCACCATCCACCGCGGAGCCTTCCCTTCGACGATGCCTGTGGCAGACAGGTGTGAGTTGACAAAAAGAACGGTGATGGCGTCCTGGGACCTCTTTCTCAGCAGGAGGCCCAGGCGCGCCCAGAGGTCGGCGTCCTCACCTGAGGGCGCCTCAAACTTGCGGCAGTAAAATCCTGAAACTACTGGTTCGCAATCTGAAATGAAAACGATGGAGCCTGTGGTCATCCAGACTGCCAAGAGCAAAGCACGCAACTCGCCACGAGCAACAATCTGCCTGGGCCCCGTTAGCGGGCCTCTGACAGTCGAGGCTAACTGCAGCTGGGGCTCTAGAGCATGCATGAACACCACAGCGACACCTACACGTCTGAAGAGCGGGCTGGCCGTGTCAGGCCCCCCGCTCGCGTCTCCAAAGGCAAACAGCGGCGCCTGCTCAGATCCTCCCGCGGCGCATCCCTCCACGGTTGCCTCCCCGAACAGCTCCTCCGTGCCGACCCAGGCCTCAACATCACAAGGCGGCGGCACCTCCGTCCAGGGCGATGGCATGAGGCCACGGAGCCAGAAGCCCTGATCGGCCTCGCCTTGCGCGAGAGCCTGAGGAACCAGGTCGCCCGACTCGGTGCACGCATCCTTCTCGACGTTGCTTTCACATAACCATACCCGATGCATCATATATTCTGGCGCTTTCCGACATCGAGGGCACTCAACGACACCTGCGTACTTGCTCAGCTCGTCCTTCTTGCGCTGCCGCGGCCAACCGCTTCCCACTGCGCAGGCCAGCATGACCTCCGACAAGCGGTGGCCGTACACTGGGACCGCGGCCAGCTGCTGCAGCAAGATCTGGTACGATACGCAGTCGACGCCCTGACTCAGTCCTGCCCCGCAGAAGTGCTGGCTCGCCTTCTGCCACAAGCCGTGATTCAAGGGCTGCTTGAAATCCGCGATGAAGCCCTGGTGAGAGTCCAGCGCTGCAATGCCCGAGTACATCTCGTCGTCGAACTTCCATGTGTCCCCAGCGGCTGGATGACTATCAGGAAGATCCCACGACGTAGCCTGCTGTGGGTCTCAGCCTGCCTCCATCAAGTGCAGGACGGTGCCGTGAGGGGGGCCTCCCACATGGCGCACTCGCTGCGCAGCTGGGAGCTCCTGCATGTGCTTGTAGACGCTGCCCCACGCCTGTCGTACACCTGCCCGCAAGTCGGGCTGCCCCCTCCAGGTCCGCAGCCACAAATCCAACGTCTCGACTGGCATCTTGATCGCTGGGTCAAGATCCCCAGCGCGCAGAGCCAGCAGCGCGGTCAGGCAGCGGCCGCGCGTGGGCGCCGCCAGCGCCTGACCCAGGCGCCGTCGAGCCAGCGTCATCCTGGCGCCGAAGGTGCCATAGGCTTGGTGCCCGTACACCCCTGCCGCCTGCGCCCCCTGTTTCTCGAGCCTCCCCGTGACCCAATACTTCTTCGACACGAACGCATACCGACGCACCTTGCCACTCATGGCCTTGTGCTTGGCGCCCCTCTTGACCCTCGTCTCGCGAGCCATCCGTTTGCCCCCGCCCATGTCGACCCCCAAGTAGGTGGCCTGCTTGACGGGCCGCACAGGGTAGCCTGCACGGGCCACCCGTCTGGCCACCCACTGCGCGTCCTGAAACGACGAGCAGATGATGACTGATTTGGACGCGACCTTCAGCTGCTTGGCTCTCAGCCCCCCGCACGTGTCGATGACAAATGCCGCCAATTCTCTTCGCGCAGCTGCGCGCGAGCCTCGAGCCGACTGCGACAGGTCGTCGATCCAGATGCGATGTCCCATTCTCGGGTGGGCGACTGTGATGACCTCCAGCACGTAGTGGGTCATGGCCTTGGCGAAGCGTGTTCCAGCCCTGAGGCCCTGGACCACGCTCCGCGATGGCTGAAAGGCCCGCGTCGCTGCGCCAAGCTGGCCCAGCGCGCGTGCTGCGACGCACTGCAGCAGTTCCAGGTACAGCACCTGCGGCGGGAACTCGAGTGCCAGCGCACAGGAGGCCAGCGGTGCCCACTCGATGGAGTCGTAGAACGACTGGAT
>CAUYUJ010022637.1:375754-380754 GCA_963575745.1 Prorocentrum cordatum | reverse complement strand
CGCAGTTTGGCGAGGCGCTCTTGCGCGCGCCGCGCAGGCACTCGGACGCGCAGCCCACGACTCAGCGCGCTCGGCGAGGGAGGTCCCCAACATTGCGCGGGCCGACGCTCGCGGGCGCGGCCGAGCTGGAGCTGAGTCAGAGGCCAGGAGCCGACGCGAGAAAAATCTGAGAATAGTCCAGGACCAGAATAGCCCCACGAGCGTCAGTTTCATCGGCCGAAGGGCCCGGAGGATAATCCCCAGCTAGTCGAGGGCTGGAAGTGGACTTGCGAGTCGCCCCCGGAGTTTCTCATCGAGGCGCAGGGCCCAGGGGGGGCCCGCCGCCAGGCGCGCGCAGCAGCAGGCGGTGCCCAAGGTCTCTCGCCCGGGAGAAGGCCCCCTGGTCAGGCACGGCGCCTCACTGCGCGCAGCGCGCGGCTTGGCGGAGCGTTGGCAGACCCGCGGGAGTGCCCGTCAGCAAGAGTGGCTGGAGCTGGCTAAGAATGCGTTGGAAGACATCCAGGAGGATTGCGATCGAGACGGCTTCAACGGGGCCCGCATTCAGCGGGCGTCTCGGGATGGGCGGCAGGAGAAGGCCCCGGCAGGCCCCGCAGAGATCAAGTTTGGCAACCGATGTTTATCCAGAAATCCCCAGGCACGCACGCTTCAGACCCCCAGGTCCTGCTCGAGGACGCGGCGCGAAAGCAGGGCCCCCGTCGGCGAGCAAGCGCCAGTCCCCCTGGCGCCGCGCTCCCGACGGAGATCGTCGCCCGCTAGCTTACGTCGAGGGGGCCCGCGCGGCCTCGAGGAGCTCGAGCCGCCGCGCCGCCCAGAGTTCGGGCGGATCTCGCCCGCGTTATGTTGCCGCGCTTAGCGACGCAGGATTTGGCGTTCTCGCCATCTTCTACCAGGTCGCGGCCCACCTCGGCACCCCCCCTGCCCAGCTGCAGCGGGTGCTCACGCCGCTGCTGGAAAGGAATCACATGCGGTCTCAGGCCCAATCTTCTCCCAGGCTCGCTCGCTCGCACGCGGCGGCGCATGCGCCGACCGCGCGTCAATGAGTTACTGGGAAGGGCGCGGCGCCCGCATTGGCCCTGGGCCGCGGGATGCAGTCGCAAAGGGCGCGCGCGCGCGGCTGGGCCCATCTGCGACGGCCCGAAATGCCACGAGTCCTTTAGGCGGTCCTAGCTGCGGGATCGGGCTACATACTGGCAGACCCGACGGCGCCCATCAAGACCCTCTGCAACCCCTGGGCAGAACCTCGAACCGTAAGACTTGGTGCCCATCGCTGCCCCCTGATCCAGGTCGCTGAGCGCGGTCTCCACGCTGCAGACAGATCCAACGATGTGTTCGTGAAGGTTGACGCCATGTTTAAGTTTGATATATATATATATATATATATATATATATATATATATCCTCTCAGGAGATCTGGTTTGTTCTACTGTTCGTCACACGTCGATGATTCACACGGCTCCCGCACGCGGGCCCGAGGAGGTCACCCCCCAGACCTCGCCCAAGGTGCCGGAGAGCCCAGGCAGATGTTCGACGATCGTCCGGGCGACAGTCTGGCGGGGGACAGGGCGGCCACTTCTGCGTCGATCAAGAAGCTGGCCACCGAGCCGCAGCAGAAGATCACGCCGACCCGCCCGTCAACAGCGACGAATGCCACTGTTTTCCCCAGTAGATCTAGCACCGCGGCAGAAGGCCATCGCGCGACGAGCTCGAGCTCGAAGGGGACACCGTTCCAATGACAGGAGGCCACGGCACAGGGTAGCCCAGCACCATTGAAAGAGGGCACCCCCGGGACCGCACTCGCACGGACGGAAATTACATCGCGGGCATTCGTCTTGCTGCTGGTTTGGGGGGCATGGCTTCGGGAGTTTCTGATATGCAGTTGCATTGGCCCAGGTTGCTTCCTTTGTCGGGGAGAAAGCGGGCCCGCGGAGGGGCCCCCCCGCAGCTTGTTGCGTTCTCCATGGAGGGCCCTGCCTGGAGACAGGCTGCGGCACCAGCCCCCCGGCGGGCCGATAATTTCTGGCAACGCGCTGCGCCCCCGAAGACGTTCGAATATGGCAGGTGGCGGGAGGTCTCAGACGCCGAGTCCGAGCTCGGCCCCGCGCGCTGGAGGGCGTCGCGCGGCCCCGTCCACGGGGCGGTGCTCTCGCTGGACCGCACTGGATGATTCGCAGATAGCTTTGCGCCGCGGAGAGATGACCTGCTCTAGTCGCTAAGTTTCTAAATGCGGGGGCTCAGAGATCCCTCGAACGTACGTTTGCTGAAAATTCGCCGCGCGCCCCATCGCGCCGACCTTGCGCGGGCCCATTGGCGCGACTGCTTAGGTCTAAGAAGACCACGGCCAAACGGAAATTCTGGGCGGCTGAATGTTTTTCCGAACCATCCTGTGGTGCCAAACGGAAATTCTGGGCGGCTGAATGTTTTTCCGAACCATCCTGTGGTGTTGGGCCCTCGTTTTGAAGAGACGGTCCCGCGTTCCTCCTCCTTCTCTCTTCTTCCTCCTTCTCGCCCTCTCCCTCCTGCGTTCGCATGCCTCCCCACCACCCATTTCGGCACACCCCTCACACGTTTCGTGGCCCCATAGGGCAGCTCCACCGAAGGCCCCAGTGGGCTGCGCCTCACGTTTCGTGGCCCCATAGGGAGCTCCACCGAAGGCCCCAGTGGCTGCGTTCGCATGCCTTCCCACCACCCATTTCGGCACACCCCTCACACGCTTCGTGGCCCCATAGGGAGCTCCACCGAAGGCCCCAGTGGCTGCGTTCGCATGCCTCCCCACCACCCATTTCGGCACACCCCTCACACGCTTCGGGCCCCATAGGGAGCTCCACCGAAGGCCCCAGTGGCGCGTTCGCATTGCATCCTCCACCACCCATTTCGCATACACCCCATTCGGCACGCTTCGAGGCCCCATGAGGGAAGCTCAAAGTTGGCCCGATGGCTTGCGTTTCCCCTGCCTCCCCCACCACTACCCTTTCGGCACACGCCCTCACACGCTTTCCAAAAATCGCGGCCCCATAAAAGGGAGCTCCACCAGAGGCCCCAAGTGCTGCGTCGCAATCATCCCCACCACCCATTTCGCCACATCCCTCACACGTTTCGTGGGCCCCATAGGGAGCTCCACCGAAGGCCCCAGTGGCTGCGTTCGCATGCCTCCCCACCACCCATTTCGGCACCCCCCTCACACGCTTCGTGGCCCCATAGGGAGTTCCACCGAAAGCCCCAGTGGCTGCGTTTGCATGCCTCCCCAGCACTCATTTCGGCACACCTGTCACGCGCTTCGTGGCCCCATAGGGAGCTCCACCGAAGACCCCAGTGGCTGCTCACACGTTTCGTGGCCCATAGGGGAGATCCACCGAAGGCCCCAGTGGCTGCGTTCGCAGCCTCCCCACAAACCAATTCCGGCACACCCTCACACTCTTCGTGGCCCCATAGGGAGCTCCACCGAAGGCCCCAGTGGCTGCGTTCGCAGCCTTCCGACGCTGCACATGGTCGGCCACCACCCCTCACACGTTTCGTGGCCCCATAGGGAGCTCCACCGAAGGCCCGAGGGCTGCCGCCCGCATGCGTCCCCTACACCCATTTCGGCACACCCCTCACACGTTTCGTGGCCCCATAGGGGAGCTCCACCGAAGGCCCCATGGCTGCCGTCCGCATGCGTCCCGCACACCCATTTCGGCACACCCCTCACACGTTTCGTGGCCCCATAGGGAGCTCCACCGAAGGCCCCAGTGGCTGCGTTCGCATGGCGGCGCCGCACCCATTTCGGCACACCCCGCACACGCTTCGTGGCGAGCTCCACCGAAGGCCCCAGTGGCTGCGTTCGCATGGCGGCGCCGCACCCATTTCGGCACACCCCTCACACGTTTCGTGGCCCCATAGGGAGCTCCACCGAAGGCCCCAGTGGCTGCGTTCGCATGCCTCCCCACCACCCATTTCGGCACACCCTCACACGTTTCGTGGCCCCATAGGGAGCTCCACCGAAGGCCCCAGTGGCTGCGTTCGCATGCCTCCCCACCACCCATTTCGGCACACCCCTCACACGTTTCGTGGCCCCATAGGGAGCTCCACCGAAGGCCCCAGTGGCTGCGTTCGCATGCCTCCCCACCACCCATTTCGGCACACCCCTCACACGTTTCGTGGCCCCATAGGGAGCTCCACCGAAGGCCCCAGTGGCCTGGTCCGCATGCCCCCCCACCACCCATTTCGGCACACCCCTCACACGTTTCGTGGCCCCATAGGGAGCTCCACCGAAGGCCCCAGTGGCAGGGTTCGCATGCCTCCCCACCACCCATCTCGGCACACCCCTCACACGTTTCGTGGCCCCATAGGGAGCTCCACCGAAGGCCCCAGTGGCAGGGTTCGCATGCCTCCCCACCACCCATTTCGGCACACCCCTCACACGCTTCGTGGCCCCATAGGGAGCTCCACCGAAGGCCCCAGTGGCAGGGTTCGCATGCCTCCCCACCACCAATTTCGGCACTCCCCAACACCCATTTCGGCACACCCCTCACACGTTTCGCGGCCCCATAGGGATTTCCACCGAAGGTCGGGGGGAGCTTGACACTGGTATCCTTGCGGTACTCGCAGCTGCATATGGTTGGGTCCTTCGCCAGGTTAATTTTTCCCAGGGGCCGCACGGACGGGAGACGACTACGCCTACCATCACTGATGCTACGACTACGACGGTTGACAATTTTGCTAATACTTCCACTACCACTACTAGTATTACTACGACTACTACTACTACTACTACTACTACTACTACTACTACTACTACTACTACTACTACTACTACTACTACGACGACGACGACGACGACGACGACGACGACGAACGACGACACGACTACTACTACTACTACTACTTACTGCCACTACTACTACTACTACAACAACTACTACTACTACTTATTTACTACTACTACTACTTACTACTACTACTACTACGACTACTACTACTACTACTACTACTACTACGACTACTAATACTACTACTTACCACTC
>CAUYUJ010022637.1:358254-368254 GCA_963575745.1 Prorocentrum cordatum | reverse complement strand
GGAGGAGAGGGGGGAGGAGGAGGAGGAGGAGGAGGAGGAGGAGGGGAGGAGGAGGGAGGAGGAGGAGGAGGAGGAGGAGGAGGAGGAGGAGGAGGAGGGAGGAGGAGGGGGAGGAGGAGGGGGAGGGAGGGGAGGGGGAGGAGGAGGGGGAGGGGGAGGGGAGGGGAAGGAGGAGGAGGGAGGAGGAGGAGAGGAGGAGAGGAGGAGGAGGAGGAGGAGGAGGAGGAGGGGGAGGAGGAGGAGGAGGAGGAGGAGGAGGAGGAGGATCCTCAGCAGCATCATCAGCAGCAGCAGCAGCATCATCGGCAGCAGCAGCAGCAGCGTCACTCACGACCAGAAGGCGGGCCCAGCTGAGGCCGAGGCGGGCGCACCCAAGAAGCGCTCCCAGCCGGCGGCTCGCGCACGATCGCCGCCTGCTGTCCGCAGCTCGAGAAGCTCTCCGCCCAGCTGTGCCAGGAGCTGCTGCCGCGCCCCCCTCGGTTCTCCTCCCGCCTCCTCCCCTCGTCCTCCTCGCTCTCCTCCTCCATTCCTCCTCCCTCCTCCTCCTCCTCATCCTCCAGCTCGACGTCCTCCCCGTTCCGCCTCCTCAAACAATGAGTATCCTCCTCATCCACGCCTCCTGCTTTCCATCCTCCTCATTGTGACCGTCCTCCTCTTCTCACAGTCTTTATTTCCCCGCTTCCCCGTCCTTCCCCCTCTCACTATCAAAATCATCCCCACCCCCTTTTTCCTCGTCATGCCTCATACCTCGAATCATACATCCATCTCCTCCTCCTCCTCTACCTCCTCCTCCTCTTCCGCCTCCTCCTCCTCCTCTTCCTCCTCATCCCCCGCCTCCACCATCCAAACCCTCCTCCTCCCCTTCCGTGCATCGGGTCGCCCGCGCGATTCTCCTCTCTTTTGGAAATTCAAAAATCGACCTCGAAAGCGTGAGCAGTCCAGCGGTGCGCGGTCAGAGCGACCGCTCGGCTGCGCTGGTGGTGGTCGATTTCCGATCGAGGAGAATGGAGGGTCCAGGAGGATCGAAGAGGAGGAGGGTCGAGGAGGAGAATCGAGCAGGAGGATCGAGGATCGAGGAGGATCGAGGAGGAGGATCGAGTTGTGTTGCGTGTTTGGGCTGGGCCTCTGGATGCCTCGGGGGGCTATCTGGAGGCCTCCAGTGTTGAACCGGCAACTCGCGTGGTGCGAGCTGTTGCCCGCCAAGGTGAGGGAGGGGGCGGGTAAGCTCCACAGTTGGACGCAGCTGTCTAGCGATTTTTGTTGGATGCTGGGCACGGCGCAACGCTATGCGTATACGATGCGCAGTGCGGCGAGACCCGTTCCTCCCAGCTGCCTATTCTGCGACGGCCCTCCTGGATGCGAGACACGTGATTTGCCCTCGCCTCTCCCTCATGATTAGCCACGTTGTTTTGCCAGGTGGTCGGGCGGGTGCTGAAAGTGGTGTTCATCATGTCCCTGCGTTTGGGGTCTGTGGGTTCCTGTGGAATGTCAGGCCTCGGAAGATGGGAGCGGCCCAGGATGGGCCCAGGAGATCCGAAACGGGCCCAGAGCGATTGGGCCCAGAGGCCAAGATGGGGCCCCAAGAGGCCCCCAGCAGAACCCAGAAAACGGTACAAAGTTGGAGCAATACGCATCTTTGTCGAGGGCTGGCTTGTGCCAACTATCTGTCGGTTTGGGGCCCTCTTGGGGATCCGTTTGGGGCTCTCTTGGAGCTTCCACGAGGCATCCCCAAATTGGAGAAGGCGATTCCACGCAGAGATGCCGGCGCTCAGAGATTCCACAGTGTCACGCGCAGCGTCTGACGTTGGCTGAAGGTGCCAGTGTTGACAGGGTAGATGCAATCGCGGATTGAAACATATCAAAGTCCGTTTGGTGATTGATTTCTCTGCCTGATCAGTGCAGGAGGATCTTATGACGCCTTGGTATGGGTTATCGACATTGCGCCCCAATTTTCCATCGCTGTAGGGGGGCTGATCCGCACGTTCCCCCTGCCGTGGGTCGCACGCGGTACTCACATGACTGGTCATGCGGTTCCATCGTCTCTCTTTTCCGATCCTCTGTCATGGTTCTCTTCTCTGTCGCATTTCCTAACTCTGGGGTCATCGAAATCTGGTTCGCCCCTGTTACTCACTCCTCGACAAGCCCGTTATTCCCAATGCGTTACCGCGTTGTCTGTTGAAAAGCGAGACCATCATCTGTCACGGCATCCACTCGGATTTTTCTTTGGGTTTTGCCCAAGGCGTTCTTATTCATCTGTGAAGAAACCCGTGGGTGTGAGGTAGTTAATCAGAGGCTATCCCTCGGTTCTTCGCTCAGGTTTATCGAGGTACCCTCGGGCTCCTCCAGCACAGTCTTCCTTGTGTTCCTCGGCCTCCTCGAGCAACGCCTAGCAGAGCCAAGCAACGCCAAGTGCTGCAAAGGCAGTGCCAAACAATGCCAAGCAACGATTTCACGCAACGATTTCAAACAAGGCCAAGCAATGTTTTGGCAATGCGTTGCACTGCTCAGAACTACTTGGAATTGTTTTGGAAGAACGAAGGCCCCTGATGTGGGCCGCGCTGGGTTTATTTGTGCACAGCTGGCATGTGCGATCGACGGCAAGAACAAGTCTGCCCATTTCAACCACCACAGCTCCCAGCTGAATCAAGATTAGCATCCTTCAAAAACCCACGCTTCGCAAATTAAGTTGGATTCGGGACTTGCCAACACAACCTCCATAGACCCCACACTTCGGAGGCCTCCAGAGACTTGAAGAGACCCAAGGCCATCGGAAGTGCCAAGCTTTGCCAGATCTTCATGACAAGCGAAATCGGCGAGGTCGGAACGCACTGATGGGCACTGGCTTGAAGGCAAGCCCGCTGAGAGGATGTACGCCCCACTCGCCCCAGATTCGTTGTCGACAGCCGCTTCACGGAGACCTCATTGCTTTCAGAGCATTGCTAATCACAAGAGGTGGGAGTAGTGGACCAAAATGGCTAAGCCGCCGGAATTATGGCAAAATCTTGAGGATGAGTACGTGAACCACATGTGGCGCTGATTCGTTTCGGTTTCCGTTGTTTCACATCCGCTTCTTGCAACCCGTCCTTCTGCAGGCGCATGCCGCCCTTTTGGGGGGTTGCTTCCAATCAACAGCAGACTCGTTCGTTCGTGCCCGTTGCTCTCGTTGCCGCTGCTGGACCGAAGGAAAGGCACGAGCTGGACATTGTCGACCCGGAGGAGCTCGCCAAAGGCTGCCTGCAGCTGCAAGAGCTCGACGTGGCACCGATCGAGGATGCCGAGCGTTGCGATGCATAGGGTTCGCTCTCGGGTGGGCCCCCAGTGCGGCCACCTGGTCCAGTCCCGCCTAGCCCTCCGCATCCCTCGAGGAGGACGAGGGGCAGAAGGGAGGGGCGGAGAAAAGGAGGGACGTGGAGGAGGAGGGGGAGGATGAGGAGGAGGAGGAGGAGGAGGAGGACGAGGAGGAGGAGGAGGAGGAGGAGGAGGAAGAGGAGGAGGAGGAGGAGAAGGAGGAGGAGGAGGAGAAAGGAGAAAGGAGGAGGAGGAGGAGGAGGAGGATGAGGAGGAGGAGGAGAAGGAGGAGGAGGAGGAAGAGGAGGAGAAGGAGCAGGAGGAGAAGGAGGTAAAGGAGGAGGAGAGGAGGAGCAGGAGGAGGAGGCAGAGGAGGAGCGAGGAGGACGAAGTAAGCCGGAGGGATGGGGAAATGGATGACGGACGGGGAGGATGAGGAGGAAAGGAGGAGAAGGAGCAGGAGGAGAAGGAGGTGAAGGAGGAGGAGAGGAGGAGGCAGAGGAGGAGCGAGGAGGACGAATGGAGCCGGAGGAATGGGGAAATGGATGACGGACGGGGAGGATGAGGAAGAAAGGAGGACGAGGGGCAGAAGGGAGAGGAGGAGAAAAGGAGGGACGTGGAGCAGGAGGAGGAGGAGGAGGAGGTGAAGGAGGAGGAGGCAGACGAGGAGGGAGGAAGAGGAAGGGAGCTGGAGGAATGGGGAAATGGATGACGGACGGGGAGGATGAGGAAGAAAGGAGTAGGAGGAGGAGCAGGAGGAGAAGGAGGTGAAGGAGGAGGAGGAGGAGGAGGAGGAGGAGGAGGAGGAGGAGGGGAAAAGGGAGGAGGAGGAGGAGGAGCAGCAGGAGGAGGAGGAAAAGAACGAAGAGGGGGAGCTGGCCGAAGGCTGCGCGCGGCTACAAGAGCTCGACGCCGCACCGATCGGGGATGCCGAGACGATACGCGGGTCCGCTTTCAAGCAGGCATTCGGTTCGACCGCCAGTCCGATCCCCTTCCACCTTCCTGCTCCTGCTCCATCAGCATCCTCTTCTTCTCCGCCTCTCCTCTTCTCCCTCCCTCCTCCCCTCCTCCTCCCTCCTCTTCTCTTGGTTCTCATCCTTCTCCTCCATCCTTATCACCTCCCTCCCTCATTCACCGATGGCAGCGTTTCACCCGCAAGGTAGATGGATCAGTCTCAGGTGCCCTCCTCTCCTGCTCCCCTTGACGTATGAGGAGGAGGTTGTGTATGACAGCATCATTGGTGGCGTGTGCGTGTGTGTGTGCTGCCTTTTTTGTGACGGACGCCTGCCAGATCCACTGCACGACTCGTTTGCCCACGATTGTCAAGACGATGAGATAAGGACAGCGTTGGGCTCAGGAGGGGCTCTGGTTTTCGGACCGCTCCCTAGATCTGGGTCGGGAGACATTCAGGAGGGAAAAAACACACAGACACAGTTAATCGTCGATCCCCAGGAAAAGATTGGGAAATATGGGAAGTGGGGGGGAAGGCGAAGACCCAGAAGATATGGGAAAAGATGGGGAATCCTGGGATTTGGGGGTATCTATTCATGTCTGTGTGTGTCCTTGGGCCCCTTGAGACATGTTTGTGCCCGAGAGGCTCGCCGTGGTCCGAAGAGCCCCTTCGCTGTTTATGCAGTAGTCCTTCTGGTAGCACGACGCCTGCACTGCAACATCAGTGGTGGCGTGTGTGTATGTTCTGGCCGGGCGCGCCTGGCTGCTGCCGCCCGCCGGCTGCTCATCGTCGAACTCTTCGGCGTCGGAGCGTCCCTCCTTCCTCGTCGGCCTCCCCCCTCCCCCCTTGCACGCCGGCCAATTCGCTAATTGGCGCCCCTGCCTAGATGTTACGCTGGTGCGGATTTCGCCGCCTCGCCGCTTACGAAAAAAAGTGTGTATGTTGTGCCGTTTCTATGTCAGACGCCTCCGCACCACTCGCTGACCCCGTTACCCACCGCGCACCGCCTAGACTGCGCCCTCCCGGCTCGCCCCGAACCCTGGGGGAGCGCAGCCCTGGTGCGAGCGCGATCACCAGACGTGCGGTTACAAGTTACACTGACGTGGCACGTCAGTTGGCAGCCAAGGCGCTCAATTAAAGACCATTTTGGCATTAGGAGGGGCTCTGGTTTTCGAGTAGTTCCGTAGATCTGGGTCGGGGAACCTCTTTGTGGCCGAGGTTCGCCGTGGCCAGACAAGCCGACAAGCCCCTTCGTTCTTTTATGCAGCGTCCCTTTCGATAGCACGACGGTTGTACTACCAGTTGCTGCTCCAACGCCGCGGAGGAGGCAAGGTGTGCTGCCGCTTTTTGGTGCTGGTCCTCCTCCTGATCATGCATCAAAGACGCCTCCAGTGGGACGACGGAGTCCTCAAGCGGCTCGCCCAGCACGGGTCGCAGCTCCAGAGTTTGGCCCTACGGCACGTGGTCCGGGACGCCTCTCTCGAGTTCTTGGCGCCCCTGTTGGAGACGCGGAGATGCATCGTCGGGCTCTCAGCAGTTAGCTCTTCGTCCACCCCTCCTCCCCGTCCTGCCCCTCCTCCTCCACATTCAACCCCTACCATCTTCTACCAGTACTCAATATGAGTACTTCGCTCCTCTCTCCCCTGACCCTATCCCGAAGATATTCGGCCCTCTCCACGTATTGTGTTTGACACTGGATGTCAGTGTTTGTTGGTCCTTGTGATTTTATCCCATCGGAACGTTCGCAGGTTTCCAAAATTGTGTTCCTGCTGCAGCGTGGGCTTCATTTTAGGATCGGCGCTTTGCTCCAGTTGTTCAGAATGGCGCTCTCGTCACAGCGCACACCACTTCTTGGGGTCCGAGTCCCTCTCATCGTTGTCGCCTCTCTCCTTTCCCCTCCTCCGCCTTCCCTGGCCCTCCTGCTCTCGGTCTTCCTGTCCAGCTCCTGTTGCTGTTCGTCCTCATCCTCCTCCTCCTCCTCCTCCTCCTGCATTATCCTTTTCCTCCTGCTCATCCGCCACCCACCTCCTCCTCCAATGCACGCAGCTCCCCCATGTTCGAATTGCATAAGACACGATCTGGTGTTCTTTTGGATTTCCAGGTCCGCTATGGTACGCGTCGCCGAATAGGAAAAAAACAGCGCATCAGGAAGGGATGAGTTGGAGGGGTAGGATGGCAGATAGGGCACGAGCGCACCTAGCTTGTCTCTCTCACCTCTCTTTCCTGCCCCCCTTGTCGAAATTGAGCGACGCGTTCAGCTGGCTGCAGCCTGCCCCTCTATCCACCTGATGTCATCCTTCTTCGCATCTGTTTCCTCCTTCTCCTGCTCCTCCTCCTCCTCCTCCTCCTCCTCTTGCTCCTCCTCCTCCTCCTGCTCCTCCTCCTCCTCCTCCTCCTCCTCCTCGATCTGGATGTCCCCGCCAGTCTCGGTGGAGGGCCAGGAGAGCGTATGCACCGATCCCTGGCCCAGGATCACGCAGGCCAGGATGTTTGCTCGGCGGCTTCGCGCCTCGTTCCTCTTCGACGCGGCGGCTTCTCCAGCGCGGGCGTTCCGGGTTGAACGCCGCCAGTGGCCCGGAATCGGCCGGCATCGAAGGGTTCGCGATATCGGAGAGCCGTGATCGCTCATCACCGTGAAGCACGACGGGTATTGGAGGTATTTCGCGGCTTACGGACTCCAGGGGACCTCTGCGGATCCCGGAACCAGCCACGGAACGGGGCGGGATGGGAAGAGCTGGCCTCGAGGGCCAGTGTCATCAGGACCCGCTTCCCTCCGGACCTGTTGGTCCAGGCATCTGAATGTGGCGCGGGCAGATGGGGTAGGAGGATCGCGCCGCATCGCCAATGCACCTGTGACGTGGCTCGATGCGGAGCCCGATTCTCCTCAGGCCGACGGCCGATGCATCGCCGACGCCGCCAGTGCATTCACCGACGCATCGGCGATGCGGCGCGATCTTCCGACCCCATGTACTCGAACCCCACTCGGGCGGCCTGGCCTTGCGACACAGGGCCTGCGGCGATGCGGCGCGGTGAACGGTGCCCCGGTCGGGCCATAACTCGGGTCTCTGGCGGCCGTTCGGGACGGTTTGGGCACCCCAAGAATTTGTTCGGCGAGGCGCAGCTGCTGGAAAGCACTCGGAGCCTGGGAAACCTCCAGGAACCGACGAATACGATCGAAAACCCCGAGCCTCAAACCTCGAGATCTCACCCTCCTGGATCAAAAAAAATCCCTGGGCCTATCTTGGGGTGCGCTCTGCCCAGAACTTCAAGGCGAATCCAGCCGTGGCCACAAGAGTGCCCCAGGACGGTCGAAGACCTCCAGAAAGCGCACCCCGGGCCTCGAACCTCGAGCCTCAATCCTCCAGTTCGGGAGGCCTCCTGTCTAGTTCATGCCAATTCGTTCATCCAGGCCTCATGGATGGGGTCGGAGGATCGCGCCGCATCGCCGATGCATCGGCGATGCGGCTCGATGTGGAGCCCGAGTTTCTCCACGCCGGCGCTGCCGATGCACCGCCGACGTCGCCGATGCGGCGCGATCCTCCGACCCCATCTACAATCGGACCGAGGTATAAGGTCGAGATCGGTTTGGGGAGGGCACCCTAGTGTTCTTCGTGCTCGTTGGATGTTCCTGTGCATCCTGGGGAGGGTACCCTTCGATGTTCTGTGTGTTTTGGCCTGCGGAGGGCCTCCTCTTCTTGAAGGATGCTATTCTGGCCTAGCCCCGACTGCGCTCGCACCCCATCAGCAGTGGGGAAGCCCATGCCCAGAAGCATCCGGCCTGCCTCCAGAGAGAGAGCCCCAGGCTTCTTGGGCTTCGCTGCTCCTGGCGATGGAGAGCGCCCCGCCCTCACGCCACGAGCCCATGGACGCCCTGGGGTCTCGGGCTCGGGTTCCTCGTGGAAGGCTCCTCCTGGTGGCCGGGCTCCCACCGCGGGCGGCCCCGCAGGTCGGGAGCGCACGGCCCGCGCGGCGTCCGAGGCCCCCGCGCAGGCGCGCGCGCGAGCCGCCGCGGCGGGGGCCGGGCGCGCCCGCGCGCAGGGCTCGGGCGCGCGCCCGCCCTCTGCTGGCCTCGGGCGCGGGGCCCGCCCGCGCCGGGGGGCTCTCGGCGTCCTCCTCGCACGCGCTCTCGGCTCCTGACTCCCCCCTCCCGCCCTCCCTCCCTCCCTCCCCCTTCCTCCTCCCCCTCTCTCCCCCTCCTCCCCTCCCTCCCTCCTCCCTCCCTCCCCTCCCTCCCCCCCTCCCTCCCTCCTCCCTCCCCCTCCCTCCCCTCTCTCCCTCTCTCCCTCCTCCCTCCCTCCCTCCCGCCCCTCACCTGCTGCCTCCTCAGATTCGTCAGGGAGGACTGGAAGAGAGATGGAGGGAGAGCGATAAAGGAAGAGCGCCAAGGAGGAGACAGAGACAGAGAGAGCAAGTGAGAGAGAAAGAGTGGCGGAAGGAGGCAATGCAAGGCTATGTCTTGACTTCGGCCCGTGCGGCAGAGGTGCGACTGCACCTGGCGCTGCACGCGCGCTCGGACCTCCAGCGGGCCTCGCGCTGGCTGCACGATGCGGCCCAGCTACCAGGCATGATCCTCATCATCACCATCATCGCCATCGTCATGGTCACCATCACCGTCGCCATGACCACCACCGTCAGGGCCCGTCGGGGGACTGGCGCCCGGCTGCCCGGAAGGGAGGGAGGGGGGCCCCGGAGGGAGGGAGTGAAGAGCAGCAGCAGCAGCAGCAGCAGCAGCAGCAGCAGTACTCAGGAGGGAAAGAAACACACAGACACAATTCATCGGCGAGTCACCAGAAAATGTTGGAAAATACGGGAAGTGGGGTGGAAGACAAAAACCCAGAACATATGCGAAAAAATCTGGGGAATCCTCTTGTTTGTGTGTGTGTGTGTGTCTGTCTGTGTGTCCCAGGGCCCCTCGAGGCACGAGGGGGGCGAGGGCGCTGAGCGGGGAAGAGGAGGAGCGGGAGCAGCGGGGGAGAGGCTCTCTGGCGCTCCTCGCGGCGCCTCCCCGGGAGGCCGCCGGCGCACCGCCCGCCCCGCTCCTCCCCGCCCCAGGGGGGGGGGGGGGCCCGCGCCCGCCTCCCGACGCTCGCGCGCTCGGGGCGCCCGCGCGGCCGGGCCTCGGCCACGGAGGGCGGCCCGCCCGGCGGCCGGGCGGGAGCCCCCTCCTCCTCCTCTCCTCCTCCTCCTCCTCCTCCTCCTCCTCCTCCTCCTCCTCCTCCTCCTCCTCCTCCTCCTCCCGGACCGCCTCGAGAATGCGTCTCAAACAAGTGCAAGACTTCCGCCTTTCGCAGTCCCGCTTTCGCGAGTTCCCCGAGTCCGGGGCCATGGCATGTTTTTGCGTTCAGTGCCCTGCGGTCGGCCTCTGTCGCGGTGGGTGTTGAGGATAGCTCCCTTGAGGGGCAGCGGATTCCTCCTTCTCCTCTCCTCGCTTGCCTTGGGGGGGCGAAAAACATATAAAAACATAAAACAAAAAAAAAAAAAAACAAAAAAAAAATCCGCCGATGCTCATGGCTAACAGATCAGAGCTCGTGCTTTGGAACGGTTCGCGACCGTTAGGGCGCGCAGCAGTGACGTGGATGCGTGGTGTCGGAAGCCCAGGAACGGCGTTCTGGCACGATTCAGGATCGCCGAGACGCAACAGTCAGGCCGCCTCGTGGCGCTGCAGTCCTGAACATGGTGCTCTGGCACGCGCCAAGATCTTCACACGGCTGTCCCCCAACGGCGCACTTCCCGGATGGGCCCCGGCGAGGGGAAGGGAAG
>CAUYUJ010022637.1:348254-353254 GCA_963575745.1 Prorocentrum cordatum | reverse complement strand
CAACCCCCCCATGCGGGGAGGGCGGGGAGCTGTCGGGCTGTCTCCGGACCGCGAGGGGAGAGGGAAGGAGGGAGGGAAGGACGCCTCCTCCTCCTCCTCCTCCTCCTTCTCCTTCTCCTGCTCTTGCTTTTCCTGCTCCTCCTCCTCCTCCTTCTCCTTTTCCTGCTCCTGCTTTTCCTGTTCCTCATCCTTCTCCTCCTCCTCCTCCTCCTCCTTCTCCTTCTCCTCCTCCTCATCCTCCTCCTCCTCCTCCTCCTCCTCCTCCTCCTCCTCCTCCTCCTCCTCCTCCCTCCTCCTCCCTCCTCCTCCTCCTCCTCCTCCTCCTCCTCCTCCTCCTCGAGGGGCCATCGTTGCAGGCGAGCGGCGTCTGACGGCGACGCGCGGGCCCAGATCCCGAGGCAGCGCCCTGCAGCGCATGGCTCTCGTGGCCATCCGCTCCACTGCTGGCCGGGCACAGGGTCACAGATTTCCAGGGAGGGATATGAGGAGGACACGGGAAGAACCACGAGGAGAAGACGAAGAAGAAGAGGAGGAAGAAGAAGAAGAAGAAGAAGGAGGAACAGGAGGAGAAGAAGAAGAAGAAAAAGACGAGGAAGGCGAATAACGAATAAGTAGAACAAGGAGAAGGAGAAGGAAAAGGCGAAGGAGAAGGAGAAGGAGGAGAAGAAGAAGGCAAAGGAGAAGGAGAATAACAGGAGAAGGCCGCTGCGCGGGATGGTCACCGTCGCCGCACCAGGGGGAAGAATGAAGGGAGGGGGGGTAGGGAAGAGGAGCCGAGAGGGGGGTTGCGGGGGAGGGGAGGAGCAGAGGGTGGGGGGGGAGGGTTTGAACCCCCCCCCTCCGTCACGGGAGGGGGAGGGGGGGGGGTTCGAACGCCCCCCCCTCCATCCAGGGTGAGGGGGGGTCCGGACCCAAACCCTACCCCTCTCCATGCGACCACAGAACGCGCTCTTTCTTCGCGTGCGGCACTGCATGCAAACGTTCGCAGCAGGTCATCTAAGGGTGAGCAGGGCGAGCAATGCCAGAGGTCGCTGGCGCTACTCACCGGGGCCTTCGTTTTTCGTCCTGAGTCGTTGTTTGACGCTCCCGAGGCCCGGCGAGGGCCCCTGGGGGCCCAGAACTGTCAGAATCCCGCCGCTCCGGTTTTTTCGGAGCCTCGAATCTCCTGCTGGGGAGTCGGAGGAAGGGGAGAGGGCAGCGGGACCGCAAGGCGCGGGCTCGCCCACAGAGATCCGACGCTCCAAAAAAAGTTGGAGCAGCGGGATTTCGGCAGTTGTCGGCCTCCCGGGGCCCTCGCCGGGCCTCGGGGGCGTCACGAACGACTCGGGACGAAAAACCGGCCCTGGGGAAGTGGTCCAGACCTCTGGGGCCCACGCATCGGAAAAAAATCGGGGCGCCCGGACGTCTGAGTCCGAGCCAGCGCCAGCGAGAGGGTCTCGACGATGCGGCGCGCGGCTGCGCAGGGTGTGCGTGCTCGAGCGGGGGCCCTGACCAGGCGGGTGGCGTTCGGGACCTCACGGGGATGCGCGGTGGAGGAGGAGGAGGAGGAGGAGGAGGAGAAGGAGTTGGAGGAGGAGGAGGAGGAGGAGAAGGAGTTGGAGGAAGAGGAGGAGGAGGAGGAGGAGGGCGGAGTTGGAGGAGGAGGAGGATGAGGCGGTGGAGGAGGAGGGGGAGAAGCTCTGCCTCTTCATTTTGTTGGCACCCGCCGTCGCTGACCCCCTCTTCCACAGGCGGGCGCGGCCGTGGCCTCGTGTCGCTCGTCATGCACGGCTGCCACGGCGTGAGCGACCAGGCCGCCCAGACGTCGGTTCCCGAGTGTTTGTGCGAGGGTCAGGGAGGGGGGAGGTACGTTTCGGGCCATCTCTTGGCTTCGGGGGGTCCTGGGGCCACCTCCGGGCCAGCACTGAGGAGAGGGGCCTCGCAAGTCTTCCGTCGTTGTCGGGCCCCGGAGGCCCTCCTTGGGCCCGGTGGGCGTCAAAGCACAGATTCCAGCCAGGAGAGTCCCCGGGTGCAGAGCCCGTGTCTTCCATGCCAAATGATTTGGATACCTCCAGAGACCAATACCGACCTCTGTAGGCGTCCGGAAGAAGGATCGATTGAGCTCGAGATTGAGATATGCTTCGCCTAACTGTCCTGGTTACTTCAATTCTTTGACTCGTAGATATCCTCGATATGTCTGGCTGAGTATATAGCTGTAGCATTATCGGCTTCACTCTGAGGCAACCACTGCACGATCACGGGACGGCCGCGGGACAAGCACGTGACAACCATGAGGCAGCCGCACAGGACAGCCGCGGGGCAACCACGGGACAAGGGCACAGGGAAGGGAAGCGCAGAGGACCACTGCACAGAACAACCGCAGGACCAACCACGAGAAAACCGCAGGACAGTTTTGGAGCACGCCCCGGGGGGTGGAGGGACAGGCCAGCCAAGCTGAGGGCCTTATCGATTTACCTAATGGGCAACCACTGCACGACCACAGGACAACCGCGGGACAAGCACGTGACAGCCGCGAGGCAGCCGCACAGGACAGCCGCGGGGCGTCCACGGGACAAGGGCACAGGGAAGAGAAGCGCAGAGGACCACTGCGCAGGGCAGCCGCAGGACCAGCCACGAGAAAACCGCAGGACAGTTTTGGGGTACGCCGGGGAGCGGGGGGATGGGCCAGCCAAGCGAGGGGAAGCAGCATGATCAATCTGGCCCTACGGTGTCCAGACAAAAAGTGTCCACACTCATGGCGGTAAGGCGATGCAACATGGTAACAACCACAACTGCGAAATGCCCTCGCTTCGCAACCCTCCCCCCCAAAACCCAAAGTTGAAGTGTCCACATGTTGTCCCTGGTTTTTGGCCTACCGCCCACACCCGTCAACTTCGAATTTAGGGGAAGGGGGGTATACGTCTTGGTCCGACGTGCTTTGGTAACTCAAGGTTTGGGCGAGACACGCGCGGACACTTTTAGTCCACCCACCGTAGCAAGGGCAGGATATCGTTCGACCCTCGCGCGCGCACGAGACGAGCCGAGACCGGCGTTCTTGTTGCGGGGGCTCTTCGCTTCCCTTCGATCTAACCCTCAGCCTCCAGTTTTGTGGAAGTGCTGCCCGAGTTTGAAGCCATCTGGGGTTCGGAGGTGGCCCAGCACTGGTTCTGGCCAGCAGGGAGGGCGGGCAGGTTCGAGTTGCTGCATTCGGGGAGGTCTTTTGCCGTTTTCGGCCTCCGGGGTCCTGGGACCGTTAAGCAGGGATCCCGAGTGAAAAACTGCACCAGATGGACCCCAGGAGGACCGATTTTGAGCTGACTTTGAGCGGATCTGGCCACACACACACACACCGACCGATCTCAGGGGTTCCAAACCAGTTCAGATCCAGTGGCCGCCTCGAAACCCCAATGTCTATCAATCATAGTGGCGTGTGAAGTCGTGGAACATTGATCCGTCAGAGCCCGTAAAGCAATGCTCGAAGACATGACCACTTGATCTGCCGCATGCGCAATATACGCGTGCTTCGTTTTCAGAAAATTCATCGCACGGCGGTCGACATGTTTAAAGAGACTCCGGTGGCACAGTCTGCCCCACGCGCAGTCAGAACGATCCAGTCGTTTCCTGTCTAGAGCCGCGTTTGTTCAAGTTTTGTTCACCTCATGCAGCAGCAGCAGCCTACTGCAGCGTGCGGCGGCCGCCTTCCGTGCGGCGCGTTTGCCAGGGCGGCGCTGTGGGCGGTGTGGGTCGCACTGCCGAGTCGCGTCGCTGGCGGAGCCGAGGATGCGTTCGCGACGCTGAGGGACCTGAAGCAGCAGTTCGAGGGCGCTGTGCCTCTCGACGGCGGGGAAGTCGACAAGGATGCTCTGGCCGCTGTGTTCAGAGGGTCCAAGGCACTCGCCAAGCAGTTAGACTATCCAGCTGCCTGCGACAAGCCCCGCCACCGTGCCTGCGCAGCAACGCAGCAAGAAGGAGGCTGAGTTGGAGACACTCTCCAACACAGCACCTTGTTTGACATGGCGCGGGTCATGGACACCCCGATTCTTGTCTGCGGCCTCGTTCTCCTCTTGCTTCCTCGTGTATGTTCCCTCTTGATGGCATGTTGGACGCTTCTTGGGGGGCTCATTTGGGCATTTTGACGGGCCCTCTCGGGGTTCTTTTGGGGGTCCCGTTGGGAGCCTGTCAGGGGTCTCGGGGCAGTCGTGGGCGCGATGCCCCGAACTGGCTCGATTGAACCATCTTGGTGACGTCTGGGCAGGTCTTGAAGCCGTCTTGGATACCTCCCGAGCCGTTTTGGGGGTTCTCGAGCAGTCTTGGGGTCTGTGTAACAGGAGCTATTGAGGCTTCCTTGGGAGCGTATTCGGAGTTTCTGAAGCTTACCCGAGGCGATCGGAAACCGTCAAGTTCCGGGAGCAAAACGAAACCTTGATGTTCTTTATGAGTTTCACTTTGTTCCGTCTTTGAGACCCTCGCCGGAGCCCTCTGTATACCTATGTTGGGGACGTTTCTGGGAGTCTTGGAGCATCTTGGAGAGAGCTTAGAGTCAGGGAAACCCGTTGGGCTGTACTTGGGTGGTCTTCAGGAGTCTTGTATCCTTGTGGGGGCGCTTGTTGGCTGCCTTCGAGCTGTCTGGAAGCCGAAAAGAGCGCTCTTGGGACTGTTTCGGGGCCGTCGTGGACCGTTTGGAGGGCTCCTCTGGGCCCCCTTAGGCTTCCCAACGCGATCTGAAGCCGAGCAGCTTCGGAAGCAGCCAGAACTGCTTTGCGTCTGGTTGTTCAATGCGTTTCGCCTCCGAGGGCCTTGCTGGAAGTCTCTTCGGAGGAGGAGGAGGAGGGGGAGGAGGAGGAGGAGGGGAGGAGAGGAGGAGAGGGAGGAGGAGGAGGAGGAGGAGAAGGAGGAGGGGAGGAGGAGGGGGAGGAGGGAGGAGAGGAGGAAGGAGGAGGAGGGAGAGGGGAGGAGGGGAGGAGGAGGAGGAGGAGGGAGGGGGTGTGTCTTGGAGACTTGTTTGAGCGTGTTGGGGGCTG
>CAUYUJ010022637.1:338254-345754 GCA_963575745.1 Prorocentrum cordatum | reverse complement strand
ATAGGGAGCTCCACCGAAGAAGATATTCACAATTGCGGTACTCTCAACTGCATATGGTTGGGTCCTTCGCCAGGCTAATTTGGAGGCGATCCGGATCCGAAAAGCGCTGGGGGCCAAAAGCAGCATGCCTGTCAGACTCTCGTGTTTCCACGGGCTTCGCTGGAGCACTTGTTGGACATCTCTTGGAGACTGCTTCAGGCGTCTTGGGGCATCGTGGTAGGGATCTTTTGAAGCCTTTGAGGAGCAGTTGCTGGGGCGCCTTTGGATGGTCTTGGGGCGCCTCCTGCGGCCGTTGGTGAGGTAGCTGGCCGCCTCTGAGACGCCCACAGGGAACACTGCCGAAGCCTTGCCAGAGAACAGGCAGGCGAGGGCAGATGCACAGCAGTTTCTGCTTCGTGGTGCCCCCGTCCCATCCGTTGGGAAGCCGACAGTTATCATCGTGCTCGGAGTCTGTGGTGTGGAATGAAAAAACTTCATCACGCCCCAGCGTGCCGCTGGCACGGTGGCGGGCAAAGACGAGCTGTCCACGTACGCGTGGCGCCTGCTCCTGGACTCCGCGGCGAGGCTGAGGCGGTGGAGGGCTGTTGAGGTGGCTGCGTACGGAGCTATGCAGACTGCTCACTGCAGGAAGGACGCGGAGTGCTTTCAGGACGCCGTACTGAATGGAGTGCTAGCCGGCCACCGGCGTGGCGACAGAGAAGCCGCGAAGAAGCTGTTCGAGCACGCTCGCAGACCTGGCAGCCCCGCCGTGCCCTACCCGAGCTTTGACCAGCTGGTTCCTGCGAGCGCGTTGCAGGCCAAGTCAAAGCCCTTCTGGGATGCCTCGGAGATCCCCTTGGCACGGCTGCTGGAGGAGAACCACCACGCGATCCTGCAGGAGCTGGAGCGCCTTCTGCCTGCCAGCGCCAAGGCCCCTGCTTCTTTCCTGCTCCCCGGAGACGACTCCGAGGACGGGTACCACACCCGCCGCGGGATTGATTTCCTCAGGAACGCACAGTCGCTCTGCGGGCTGGAAGATCCCCACGGCCGCCTGCTGCCGCGAGGGACGCCCTGCTGGGAGGAGGCGATGCTCTACGCCGCCGAGTCCGGAGGCTCGAAGGCGGGCCGATGGATTGACAGCGTCTGCAGGCTGGCCCCGCGCACGTGCTCCCTGCTGCAGTCCAGGGAGCTCACCGGGGACGTTGGCCTCGATCACGTCGGCGTGCCGGGGAAGGCCAGCTTCATCACGCTGCACCCGAACTCGCGGATCGAGGCCCACAGCGGCCCGCACAACGCGCGCCTCACGGTGCACCTCGGCCTGCGGATCCCGAAGGGAAGCACCATCGAGGTCCGCGGGGAGGTGCGCTCCTGGGAGGTCGGGAAGGCCCGCGCAGCCGCGGCAACTATGTCGTACCATCTTCCTCCTCTTCCCCCATCCTCCTCTTCCAGCTCCTCCTGCTCCCCCTCCTCCTCCTCCTCCTCCTCCTCCTTCTCCTTCTCCTTCTCCCCTCCTCCTCTGGAAGGCCATCGTGCTGGACGACTCGTACGTGCACCATGTGTCCAACCCCTCGGACGAAGACCGCGTGATCCTGCTGGCGCACGTGTGGCACCCCGCGGCCGTGGGAAGCCGTGGCGGCTTCCGCGCGGGGTCCAGAGCCACGTGGAGCGGCGCTCACGCGGCGCCGGGTGGGTCCGGCACGGAGCTGTGAGCCGCGGAAGTGCGTGCACGCCACCACCGCCGTGCGTGGCCCAGGCCAACCTGAGCCCCGGGATGGTGCACCCGAAGAAGAAACACGGACCTCCAAGAATGCGTGTGTTGTGCCGTTTTGATTGGTTCTTCTCGCTGTGCCCAGCCTGGGGGCACGCACACCACGCCAGGGCTGGCCCTGCCTAGGGACGTGGCAGTCGTGGTGCAGTTGCATTCCGCATGCGTGGGCCTTGGAGCAGGAGATGGACGAGGAGGATGAGGAGCCCTGCTGAGGGCTCGCGGCCCTCTCCGCCCGAGACGCGGGTGTGTGGCTCAGGCTGCAGGTAGAATTGACACGAGCAACAGCGTACAGCATTCAACTCTGTGTGCATCTTACGCAGGCTGGGGTGGAATGGAAGCTCTTGTTAAATGTCACCCCTCGCGGCAAACGCGTTCGCGGTAACGCAGACCTCTGGCATCTGTTGATGGCGTGTGGAAAAGTCTTGACCGTTGTTCAGTAGTCGCTCACTCGTCGCCACGTCCCTGTTACAGCTCAGGTAGCTGTTTTCTGGGCGCGGGCATGAGTCCTTCCAAAATCTCAGGGGATTGAGGCATTGGCCTGGGGGAGGTACCCCAAGCCGTGCTCGCACCAAGAAATTCCTTCTCTCTATGAGGACGATTTTTTTTGTGTGCTGGATTATCCTGTGGCCAACAGGGTCCCGGCCTTGATTGCCCGTGCGTACTTCGTCGGTAGTCCAGAGAGTCTCTCCCGGAGGGTACTGACCTCAATTGCCTCTGCGTATGGCGTTTCGCTGTGTCCAATAGGATCCTGCTTACAGGGTCCTGGCTGCAACCGTGCTCGGCATTTCCAGAGGACGACTGCCCAAAAGGCTCCTGTGCATTAGTTGCCCTTGTGTGGTGGGCTCTGTGGTGGCCCATTATTGGCCCCGCCCAGAGAGGGTCCTGGTTGCCCTTGTGTGCTGCGTTTTGGGGTGGCCCTGGCGCCCACATGGCCCCGGCCCTGTTTGCCCTTGTGTGTTGCGCTTCGTTGATGCTTACGGAGTCCCGCTCATGCGGTTCCTGGCCTCCGCTGTCCCTTTCTTGTTGCAGTTCGTCCTGGCCCAGTGGCGTCGCGCCCCCCACATGGTCACAGCATTAGTGCCCCCCCTGTTTTGCGCTTCGTGGTGGCCAAAGGATCTCGCCAATGTGGTCTTGGCCTCACTTGCGCCCACGTGTTGAGTGTAGTCGCTGTACAGGGGGTAGCGCCCGCAAGGCCTTGGCCAGAGTTGCCCTTGTGTACCAGGTTCCACGGTGGCCCATTGGGTCTAGGCCTTCTTTGACCTTGCTCGTTGCCGTTCGCGGTGGCCCAAAGGATCTCGACCTGAAGGCCCTGGCCGCAGTTGCCCTTGCGTGTTGCGTTTCGCGGTGGCCCAGACGGTCGCGCCCGCAATGTCATGCCGGTAGTTGTCTTTGTGGGTTGCGTTTCGCGGTTCGGCCGGGCGTTGACGCGCGCGTGACGTTGCTGGCACTCGATTTCATACGCCCCGTCGCCGCGCGCGGCGCCGCGACGCCAGAAGTGTTGCGTGTCGCGGCGGCCCACACGGGTTCTGACCTTAGTCCCACTTGTGTGTCGAATTTCGTGGTGGCGCAAAGTCTTCCGCCCATCAGGTCCCAGTCTTAGCTGCCCCCGTGTGTTGCGTCTCGTAGTTGCTCAGAGGGTGTTGATTTTAGCTGCCATGTCAGCTTCTTTGAAATGTTTGGGGCCCAAGCGCCCGCAACATGATTCGCAAAAGGTTCGTTAGTTCTCGTGCCAGACTTTAGTCGACAGACCCCCCTTTTCACCCTCGAGGCCGTCTCGCAGCTCATCGACGCCTGCCCGCGGCTGGAGCAGCTGCGCCTCTTCCCAGACTCCTGGAGAGCTCCAGGGGAGGCCGCCACCGCACCCTCCCGTCTCTGCTTCCACAGACGTGAGGCCGCCGCTGCTGCTGCCAGATCCGATGGCAAGGGGATATCACACTGGGAGCACGATTGTCTCAGACAGAGACCTCAGAGGCCTTGGCTGAGCAATTGCCTCAGAGATGTCGTCGTCGTTGCTCTTCAGCACTCGCTCGCACGTGCGCCGTGATCTGGAGGCGCAAAGTTACTCCTGATCGCACCCAAAACGCGCGGGCACCATTTCACCCTGCACAGCACAGGGCCCTTCCTTGTTGGTTAACAAACGGTGGGGAAGAATGGGACGAAAAGTAGGGAGCTCTATGTGTAGTGGCTGTTATCCCTTGCGCTGGTTCAGAAGACTCTCCATCCCAGAATCCGTCTTGGAGAGAGGTGGTCAGCTGCATTCCAGGGGGCACGCATACGATGTCTGAGGATGGTTCGAAGTGCCTCCAAGTGGTTATGGCCTCTCTGCCCACTCGTCTCGGAAGTGCGTTGTCGCAGAAGGCGAAGCAGTTTCGTGTCGAAAGCGTTTCACCTCCCCTCTCTCGCACAAAGTGCGTCGCTTGCTGCATTTGTCGTGGCATCGTGTTTGTTTCCAACAGGTTGTCGCTGCTGCGTACTTCGATGATTGCCTGCCTGATTCCCTCGCCGCCCTACTCACACCATCGTGCCCTCCCGACCCTGCTTGTTCAGAAATGCATGTTTCCACGGTTGCTATCTCCCACAACGCGAAAGATGACGTTGGTTACGCAGCGGCGACAATCTGCATTTGACGACAGTTTTCAACATCAACAAACGGACGACGGTGACACAATTGCGAAATGGACGGCGATGAAAAGGGCCAGCTGAAAGGCAGCATTTGAAAAGCAGCATGGACGATGACAAAGGGGAGCACGAGGATGGGAAGGGCAACGACAGCGCCGATGGTAGATGTCATGACCAGAGCGAGGAGAAGGAGAAAAATTTTAAGAAAAATGCAGCGGACGACGACGGAAGTTTGATGGAGAAAGAGGACCACTGTCATCGTCGTTTTTGGGTTCAGGCCAGCAAACGTGAATCAGTATCATGCCTAATCAAGTGTGTATGATGCCACGGGGCCAGGGAGGAAGATTAGGAGCAGGTGGACGAATGAGGTATCGCTGCTCGTTGTTCGTCCTAGCCAGCTGCTTGTGCTGGACAATCATGGCGAAGAGCGCCTGTCGCGGCCTCTTAGGCCTCGCGCCTGACTGGTGCCAGAGCAGACGCGGGCCGGAGTTGGAGCAGAAGCTTGGACGCAGCCACCGGGCATGCCAGAGGCAGGAGGAGGAGGAGGAAGAGAGGAGGAGGAAGAGAGGAGGAGGGGGAGGAGGAGGAGGAGGAGGAGGAGGAGGAGGAGGAGGACAAGGAGGAGGACAAGGAGGAGGACGAGGAGGAGGTCTCGCTGCGCTCTGGCTGGCCGACCCAGGAAACTCCGCGCAGGCATGCCCTACGCCTCGCGCCTGCTCCCGCCACCCTCCGCCGGCCGGCGGCCCGCCGCCGACCTGCTTCCGCGGGCCCTCGCCGCCAGCCTCCGTCGAGGGCGCGGCATGCTCCGGAGGGGTTCGCCCTCCTCCTCCTCCTCCTCCTCCCTCCTCCTCCTCCTCCTCCTCCTCCTCCTCCTCCTCCTCCCTCTCCCATCTCTCCTCCTCCCATCTCCTCCTCCTCCATCTCTCGCCTCATCCTCCTCCAACTCCTCCTCCTCCTCTTCCTCCTCCTCCTCCTCCTCCTCCTCCTCCTCCTCCTCCTCCTCCTCCTCCTCCTCCTCCTCCTCCTCCTCCAGGCCTTCGGTCGAGCCTCCCTTCGGCGCGCTGGAATCGCACCTGCGCGCTCCCACCCCAGACTCGGGCCGAACGAAAGGGGGGGATAGGGAAAGGGGGGGTTACGAAATCTGCTGCATGCAGCCGGATTCGGCCCCGCCGTCGGGCCCATTCCTCGATACATGGGCGCCTCCCGGCGCCGGGAGGCGCCGGGAAAATCAGCTACGTGATGAGCTGATCCTCAAACCCCCCCCTTTGCTATCTCCCCCTTTCGCCCGGCCCGAAAGACGTCCGTCTGGATGCAGTCTTTCCGAGCAGGTCGACGACGTTGCAGGTGAGGTGGCGGCGCCCCACGGCCACGTCCTGGGCCGCCGCCGAGGGCCCGCGCACGGGGCTTCTCCCCCGCAGCGGGGCGACGGCGCGTGCCCGAGAGGCTCTCTGTCGTGGCCCGTCAGGTTCGGCGGCAGTCGCATGTTCGATCCCACCTCGGCACCCTGCGCTTCGACGTGTTCGGGGCCACCGAGGCGAGATGCACCGAGGGCGGAGCCCTCGCACCCGACGCTCGCGGCCTCGGAGCCCCCGACCCCCTCCCCGGGGTCAGTCTTCTTTCAACAGGGACGACATGGGAGCCACCAGTATGTAGACCGAGGGGTCCACTGGTGGATGGTGGATTAGACCACGAGCGCGAAGACGGGGACACCCCGCGCACAAGACCGTAGCCCTGTTCACGACGCGCCCACGGTGGTGGGTACAAGATGCTCGTCGCTGCAGTGGTTACCGCACGATTCCTGATGGCCTAGCGCTGCGCCGTGATGCCCTGCTGGGGCAGACACGCGTGCACACTCGGGGAAGATCCTGACCAGCCCAGGCCCATTGTTGAGGGTCCCAGGCCCGATGACAGGCCCCTGGGGCCGGCCGCAATCAAGGAAAAAAAACGCGCGAAGTGACAAAATCGACGACACGTAAGAGTGACCTTTCGCCGGAGTGACCTTTGGTGCTGGCCCAATGGCGTCCCCCGATCGCAGAACTCGGTGCGGTAGTGGCGTCTTGCGCGCCCGTGTGCGGTCCCCCCGCGGCCCCCCAACAGCTGCGCACCAGAGGTCACTCCTACCCAGGGTCACTCTTGCGTGTCGTCGGCAAAGCAGCAGAACACACATCGTCGGAGATCTCGGCCTTGAAGCGCCCTGGCTGGGCGTCCCCGGCCGGAGGGAGGAGGGAGGAGGGAGGAGGGAGGAGGGAGGAGGGTAGGAGGGAGGAGGAGGGAGGAGGAGGAGGAGGGAGGGAGGAGGGAGGGAGGAGGGAGGAGGGAGGAGGGAGGAGGGAGGAGGAGGAGGAGGAGGAGCGGGAGGAGGAGGAGGAGGAGGAGGAGGAGGAGGAGGAGGAGGAGGAGGAGGAGGAGGTAGGAGTGAGGAGAGGAAGGAGGAGGAGGAGGGGGAGGAGGAGGAGGAGGAGGCGGAGGAGGAGGAGGAGGAGGCAGGAGGAGGAGAGGAGGAGGGATTGAGGAGGAGGAGAGAGGAGGAGGAGGAGAGGAGGAGGAGGAGGAGGAGGAGGAGGAGAGGAGGAGGAGGAGAGGAGGCGGAGGAGGAGGAGGAGGAGGAGGAGGAGGAGGAGGAGGCGGAGGAAGGAGGAGGAGGAGGAGGAGAGGAGGAGAGGAGGAGGAGGAGGAAGGAGGAGGAGGAGTGAGGGAGGAGGAGGAGTAGGAGGAGGAGGAGGAGGAGTGAGGAGGAGGAGGAGGAGAGGAGGAGGAGGAGGAGGAGGAGGAGGAGGAGGAGGAGGAGGAGGAGGAGGAGGAGGGGAGGAGGAGGAGGAGGAGGAGGAGGAGGAGGAGGAGGAGGAGGAGGAGAGGAGGAGGAGGAGAGGAGAGGAGGAGGAGGGGGGGGAGGAGGAGGAGGGAGGAGGAGGGTGGTCGGAGGAAGGGAGGAGGAGGGAGAGGGGGAGGAGGAGGGAGGGCCGCACGGCGCTCGCGGCCGCGGCCGCGAGAGCGAGAGCGCGGCGTCCGGGGGCCCACGGCTCTCCCCGCCGCGCCCCCGCTGCCTCGGAGGGGGCCCGGCTGCCGCCCGCCACCTCTCTCCTGCTGCGGGCTTCGCTGCTGCGCTGCTGCGGACCTCCTCCGCCTCCTCCGCC
>CAUYUJ010022637.1:323226-338154 GCA_963575745.1 Prorocentrum cordatum | reverse complement strand
ATGATGATGATGATGATGATGATGATGATGATGATGATGATGATGATGATGATGATGATGATGGTGATTATGATGGTGATGATGGTGAGGATGATGGTGGTGATGATGATGATGATGATGATGATGATGATGATGATGATGATGATGATGATGATGATGATGATGATGATGATGATGATGATGATGATGATGATGATGATGATGATGATGATGATGATGATGATGATGATGATGATGATGATGATGATGATGAAGATGATGATGATGATGATGATGATGATGATGATGATGATGATGAGGAGGAGGAGGAGGAGGAGGAGGAGGAGGAGGAGGAGGATGATGATGGGCTTCCCTGCTTGGGCACCCCCCTCTTGGCCGCTCCCGAATCGGCGCTAGACTTTGGAGCACCTGTGGCCGGTGCTTACACGGACGACGGCAACGGCAGCAAGCAAGCTCACTTCCCCGTCTCCGACCGAGGCACCACGATTCCGACTCCGACTCCTGCTCGCAACGCGTCTACGGAGTGCCCCGCCCCCCCCCTCCCCCCCCGCGCTGCCCTCGTAGGGCCTGCCCCTCCGCGCCGACATCGCGCGCTCGCTTCGCCTCGCCTCGCGGTGCTGGCCCACGGAGAGGAGGAGGTGGGGGAGGAGGGGGAGGAGGGCAGAGAACAGCAAGGGCACACAGGCGACATCGGAGGGTGTGCATTCAGAGCGAATGGGGTTGAGGTGGAGGGATCGACATCGCCCGAGCGGCCTCACGTGGCCACTCCGCTGTGCGGTTCGACGGCTTCTTCGGCACACGCAGGCGACTTGCACTCCACTGTCGTGGGGGGCACTGCCACCACGCAGGAGTCGGGCACACCCTCAACGGTGGAGATCGAGGTGTAGGCCGTCCTCGTCCTTCTCTCGTCTCGTTCTCTCGCGCCTCTTACACCCCTCGCACCATCGCAAAAGTGTTGGGTAGGGCGGCCCAACCGTTTCGCCCGAGACGTCCCCACAACGTGTGATCCGAGAGCCTGAAAGTTCAAACAGTAGCACGGATGGAGGGCGGCTGGTTCCCAACATGTGGTTTTCGCACACTGGTGCTGCGCACGTGCGTCATCTTCAAAGTCTTCAGCAGCTGCACGGGCAGAGGCGGCCAGTTGTTGATGCAGTGGTCCTCGCCTCAACAGCGCGCACGCTTGCCCCAAAGCTTACAAGAATTACACTGGTGGAGGGCGGTCCATTCCGAAAATGCTGTGATCGCCTCATCTGTACCGTGCGAAGTCGCTTTCAACATGTTCTACAATTACACGCGTCGGGTGGTAGCGTTGCAAAGGGTTGTTAGCGATTGAGAGTATCTGGGCGCAGTGATCATGAATTTGTGTTCCTCGAACTATTACACGAATGGGCTCGGGCTTGCAATTTCTCCGAGCTTGCGGCCAGAAAGTGTTGGAGGTCCAACAGGTAGACACACCGAGGGCGGCCCCGGTTTCAAAATTGGACTTCGAGTGAGATTTCCCAAGAGCATATAACCATCCGTAGAGCTTGAACTTCTCAGGGGTCCAGGGGTGGAGGGCGGATCCCTCTCAAAACCGTGCTCTCGATACCATCAGGCCTGCAAACGTCCCCATCCAAACGTTGCCTTCAAATGTCGCCCCAGAGACCGCCCTCCTATCCAGCCGCGCTCGCGCGCGGGGAGAAAGTAAGACCGTTTGGGGCCCCTGCACTGAGAATACTACGGCATCAGACTTTCAGCAAGAGTACGGATGGAGGGAGGTCCGTTTCGAAAGCCGGGTGCTCGTTTTTGCGTTGTTCAGGAGGGAAAAAGACACACAGACACAATTAATCGTCGATGTCCCAGAAAATATGGGAAAATATGGGAAGTGGGGGTGAAGACAGAAACCCGGAAAATATTGAAAAAATGGGGAATCTTGTCATTTGTGTATTTATTTGTGTGTCCCAGGGCCCCTTCAGTTGTTGCCAGCCACATGGATGGAGGGCGACGCCTTCTCACATTCATTATGTTTCGCAGGGCTCCACAGTCGGGTCAGAATAGGATGGTTCACGCGCACTTCGAAACACTGACAGGGCTCTGGCCACGTTTGCTACGACTTGCAATGCACGCGTCTCGTTGTGTTGGCCTGTCCGTGTCGCGCGCGTGTGGGATGGCCCCCCTCAGGGTCGGTGGATGTCTCGATCTGCATTTCCTGGCTGTTCGTGGCAAAGGCACGTCCATGGAGCACTCACCTTTCCAGCTGGTGCCCGTCGCAGTGAAGGGAACCATGCGCGGAAACTCATGAAGAGGGGGCTCGGGGGCGAAAGGGCGTGTTGCAGCACCAGTGGCGCGCGCTGGCTCCCTGCTCTGGACGTGGCGCGCGAAGACAGCACAGAAGCCAGGCGAAGGCTGGCAATCCCGTGGCTGCTACAACGGAGCTCCGGGAAATTGTGTTTTTCGTCCGGGAAGCAGCCCGCTCACTATTGTATGCGCTGAGTCTTATTCCAGGAATTTACTTTTTTCCGGGAAAGACCGTCTTAGCAGCCACGGATTTACCAGCCCTCGCCCAGCTTCCGAACAGCAGGGCAGGCTGAAGGGGAGCGGCGGCTGCGGCTTCAGGGGCGGCGGTGGTCGACGCACTGGTTGGTGATCGGGGCTGTATCTGCTGCCGGCCAGGTCAGCGACGCTGGGCTGGACGAGATCGCAGGCGATGGGGCAGGGAGCGATGGCACAAGAGGAGGTGTGAGTGGGGTCACGACGCGGGCACACATAGAGGAGGGGGGAGGGACTGCTCGACGCGTGCGCCGTTGACCAGCTAGGTCGGATCCACACTCAGTAGCTCGACGGCCTCGCTTGCGACCAGGGTCCCATACAGGTGCCCCCGACCCGACACCATCCTGAACACCTGCACGCGCGCTGATCGAGATGCCGCACCGTCACACGACCCAGTCTTGGGAGTAACAGATACGTCGCTTCTTTTGCGTACCTGTCTGCTTCCCGCGGACTTCCATCGGTGCACATTGTGAGGAGGGGAAGCACAGGCCTCTCTAGTCATGAAGCGACGGGCCCTCCAGGGCGGTCGATACCACCAACATTGATGGAAGACGTGCGAAGGCCCGTCACACCTCAGAGGTGTGCGCCGTCACTCCGCTGGCGTTTGCATGGCACTGGCAAGTGAGGGACGCGATAAGAGGAGCAAAGATAAACGGCAGCGTCACATAACCAGTAGATATTGCGCCGCCTTCCAAGCGGCCCTGCACCATAGGTATAAAGTAGGCGAGCCGCCCGACACCTCGAGAAGAAGTGTGCCGTCCTCCCAGCTGCACGGCACCTGCACGGCAGCCAGACAGGCATTGCCGATAGGACAAGTTGCCTTTCTTCCCGCCTTATCACGTGAGAAGCACGAGCACGAGAATGACCCTTCGAAGGTGGACAGTTGTGCGAATCTACAGCCACGAGCGGTGCGACATCACTGTCCCGCAGCAGTCTGCACTGAAGTTTGAAGCACTGCCGCCAGAGCCCAAACAACACAAGAGGGATATCTGAGGAGAGGGTAGCCACAGGGTGCTACAGAGACCTCGTGGTGGCGCTGGCCACGCAGGCGCATTACGGACCGTTGGATGTCTTCTTTGAAGCTCACCATCTGCCCATCAACTCTAGCTGTGTTGCCGCGATTATGTTACCCGCTCAAGTGTCCAAAGAGACTGACATCACTACAGGCATACGTGGGACACGTCGCTCAAAGGAATACTTCTTGAGAGTGAGGGTAGAAGCCCAGCAGAGCTTAGGCACTGCAGCTTTGTCTGGGCTATCTATCTCGCTCGGGGATCAAATCGGTGGCGTCCGTCGGCTTGGGAGGGGGATGACTCATAAGGGAGATGTGGAGGCGGAGGAGGGCGGAAAAGGAGTGGTGGAGGAGGAGGTGGAAGCGGCGGCGGAGGTGAAGGAGCACGACACATTCTTGGTGTGGTTTCTCGGCGTCAGTGGGTGGCGTCCAGCGCGCGCGCAAAGACCCGCGTCCGGCTGCATGAGAAGGTATGGAGCTCCAGCTGGGACATTGGGTGTGCTCGGATAGGTCGGGGTGGAAGTAGTCGACCGGGGTATCAGGATGCGTCAAAGGCATGGATAGGGCGTTGTTGCACTCAGTGGAACCACCCTGGTGGGTTAGACCATGGGGCACATCCTGGCGACAGGCAGAGCATAGCGTGCCGCTGCCAGAGCTCCGACAGACCCACGGTCCGAGCACGCTAAATGTCGGTAGCGCCGTCGTCGTCCGCGCTTCTTCCCAAAGGGAAGGTTGATAGAGCGGCCTGGCGTAAAATTTGGAGGCATCCTGAAGGTAGGCAGGTCAACAGGCAACATGGTCACGGTGAGATCACACGCTTCTCCCGAGACTGGGGAGCGAGACAGGATTTCCCAAGCCCGTCGGCTAGTCAATGGGGCAGCCGACCATGCGGCCGAACGGGTGGGTGCGCGGGCTCAACCCCCTGGATTGGCCATAAGTGAGGTGTTGGCTAGGAGTGAGCACTGCAGAAAGTGTTCGAACACCTCTGCTCGGTCGCTTCTGGGGTTGCTAAGCGTGCTCTGAAGCTGCACAGGCTCAGCGCCAAGGCTGCCACGCTCGCCGAAGCAAAGGAGCACAGCAGAGCAAAGCGGCCAGCTCCAGGTGGGCGGCGTGGCTAATTCCGCTCATGCGGCCCACAATGGTTCCAAAGGACGCTTCAAAGCTGGGACGCTTGGAAACAAGCCCCATGGCAATGCGTTGGCGTGGTAAGTGCACGGTTGGGAAGCGCTGCCCCATTGCAAGTTGTTTTTCTCAATGCGTTTGGATGTGTGAGTTCGCAATGCCGATCGGGAAGAGAAGGAGGAGTTGGGCGAGAAGGGGGGGCGTTGGAGGCGGAGGACCAGGAGAAGGCGAGGGTTGATATTGGTCGTCGCTGCTCCAGTGTCCCGATTCTGCCTGTCGCCCCCGACGTTGCATGAGCCAGACATTTCGGGAGTGAGCAAAAAGAGGAGGTGAAGGAAGAGGCGGGGGGCGGAGGAGGAGGATAAGGTCGAGGTGGAGGAGGTGGATGCGGAAGCGGAGGTGGCTGGAGGAGTGGGAGTTGTGCGAGGCATCCGAAGGGTGTTTTGAAAAGCCTCCGACTGGAACCTCCAACAGGGGCCTCCGACGGGCGCTCACCCTGCTCCTCCTCCTCCTCCTTTTCCGGGCGTCCAGCCTAAGATTTCTTTGCCACCAATGACCTTGAAGCTTAACAATTGACAATAGCTTCACATATTGAGGGCAGCTCGTTTTCAAAATGTGGCTCTCGCCATAGCGCCGCGCACACTCGTCTTAAAAAACGCAAGAGCTTCACGGATTGAGGGCGGCTCGTTTTCAAAATGTGGTTCTCGCTTGCTCACCACGCACATGTTCTTGATGTGAAAGAGATTCACAGGTGGAGGGCGGTTCGTTTTCAAAATGAGGTTCTCGCCTCAGCGCCGCTCACACGCGTTTGAAAACTCCAGAGTTTCACTGGTTTCCATGGCGAACGCACCAGAACCAACGTTTTGGAACGACTCAGGATTGCCAGGGCGGAATAATTCCGCTGATTCGCGGTGTTGAAGTCACAGGAACGGTGTTCTGGCACGATGCAGGATCGCCAAGACGCAACAGTCAGGTTCATTCGTGGCGTTGCAGTCCCGAGAATCTTGTTTTGGCAAGCTTCAAGATCTTCAAACGGTTGTCTCCAAAGGCACTCCCTTCAGTGGAAATGAATCCTTGTCATGGCCTATGGAGGGGGAGCCTGGGCGAGGGTTTGTTACAACATCTGTGATGTGTCTTGAGTTTACACTGGTCTTCCTCCTCATTCTCCTCCTCCTCCTCCTCCTCCTCCTCCTCCTCCTCCTCCTCCTCCTCCTCCTCCTCCTCCTACCCCTCCTCCTCCTCCTCTTCCTCCTCCTCCTCCTGTTTGTTTTCTTCCTCCTCCTCATCATCCTCTCCCTCCTGATCGCTCGCTGAGGTCATGCAGGGATGCCTTCTCCCAGGGGCTTTGCTCACATGTGGAGACGGCCCGTCAAAGCCCAAGAAATGCCTCGCCATCCCCGTCTGGCGCACTTGCAAATGCCGGAGTCGTCTCGAGTGTGCGAGAGCGCCTGCGCAGGGCTTTCCAAGGCTGGGGGACTTCAGAGTGCAAGGCCCAGGGTTCTACCTTGGTGCTTAGATCGGGCCAAAGGCTCCGATAGATGGTAATCCCCAGGCGTGCCTCGCCAAGTGGCGGTCACGGGCAGCAGAGTACGCGGCGATGGGGGGGCGGTGCTAATTTCTCGGCTTTCCTGTAGTGCAGTCGTGAACCCCCCCTCTCGCGTTCTTGTCGCAGAACCTCCCACTCCCGTGGGACGTGACCCGCATTGAGCTCAATGTCCTCACCAGGCTCCTGCGGCTCCCTTGTTCACCGGGGCGGCGGCGAGATTAGACAGCCCGTCAATTCTGGGGAGGCTCCCGCATTCAAAGCCTCTCTGCCCTTTCCCTCGCCATCCTCCTGCGTTCCGCTCTGAAGACCTTCCCTGGGTGGCGTGCTCTTCTGATTCGGTTCGCCTTCTACGCTGAAGGTGAGCTCGCGGTGACGCGCGCGTTCTGAAAAGGCGGATGGATCTCCCCTGAGCTTGGGCGTTCGCCCCCCACTGTGCGCACAAATTAGACGTTCCATAAAGGGCCTCGCCTTCAAGGATCGCAGGAGTTGGCATCTCTTCCTCGGATGAAGGCTGGGGAAGGTCGGCGGAAGGCGGCAGAAGAAAAACGGGGGCGGTTCCGCCAGCGGAAGCCAGCGTAAGTAAAAGATGCGTCCCTAAAGGATGGCAAATGTTTTGGGGTTCAGGGTTTTTAGAATCATGCATATCAGACCGCTCTCCCGGGAGTCCTTGCCACAGTGACGCTTGGCCCTGGCCGCGCAGAGCGCACAGCATGCGTTGCGGGACACCCCCAGAGTCCGCTTGCTGACCCACCTGCACCGTTGCCTTGCCTCCTCGTTCTTCCTTGGCGATTTTCGGAAAACCTACAAAAAAACTACATAAGCATAAACTGTTGGAGCTCCGCGCGGATTTCTCGGATCGGCGCTGGAGCCTCCTGGCGGCGCCTCCAGCGCCGCCCCTGGCGCGCTCCGCGCGCCAGGGAGGGTGTGTCCAGCGCCGATCCCGGAAATCCGCGCGGAGCTCCGAAAGTTCATGTTTATGCCCTTTTATGTTCATCCATCCTCGCTCTTCACTGACGGCTTCGCCTCGCTCCTCTCCCCCCGCTCCCGAAAATTGTGCGCCTCGCCTGAAGAGCTCCCGCCCGATGTTGCCTGGAGAGGCCCTCAGAGCTCAGGACCTCAAGGTTCCAGCCGCATGGATTTTCGCATGCCTCTGCACGTGGTGCGGGAACTTAGACCACCGAACGCCGGCTCCAGCAAGTATCGCACACTTGTGTCTTCGGGCGCAGGCCATGGGATGACCTCACGACATTTGCCACACACGCGTTCGCCTACAACGTGCTGATCTTTGACCACCAAGGGGAGCCTCCTACCAGAGCGCACAGCTGCCAGATTCGCCCTGTCAGACCTGCCCCATCAGGGGGCATCAGGAGAGCAGCCGCAGCTCTCCACGTCCACAGGACTGCTCGCGCGGGCCCCAGGCTCCCGCCTCCCCTAGCACGCCTCCGGCAGGTGTCCGCGGCGGTGCGGGCCGCCGCCGCCGAGCACCCCCTGGGGAACACCTCCGGGAGGCTCGGATGGAGGGCCTGGCCGTAAGTCAGGCATGTCTCTCTGCAGGAGGAAGGTTCAAGAATGGTAAAAGACAGTCTGGTGACGATTTGTCGTGCTCGTTTGCCTGCTCTTCATCATGTTTGACCATGATTCATTGTTCTTTCAAAATCCGCCTGTGGGCGGACAGGCCCGACCTAAGCCTGGCCTTCGAAGGTATGGGCATCGTGGGCGGGTGTGAAAACATGCCATTCGTCCGAGGCGTCATATTTGCCATCTCAGCCGCGAAAGCAGACCATGGAATGACCTCCAAGGCCGATCCGCCCACATGGAACGGCCTTCAGGGCCGATACGCCCGTAGAGGGACCTGGCCGATCAGCCCATAGAATGGCATGCGGTGGCTGCTGACTCATTACTTGAAGCGTCAGTTCATCGCCTTCGGTGCATCGCCAGTTGACCTCCAACGTAGGCCGCCAGGAAAGCCAACAGGTCGATCGACCCGACCAGTAGCACGCATCATGGACCCACCACTAGCCGCCGAAATACAATTCGATGTTCCAATGTGCCTGGCACCTCCGGAACACTGCACGACACAGGAGCACCTCATGCAACGCTTGGACCCCATCACCTCCTCCTCCTCCTCCTCCTCGTCCTCCACCTCCTCGTCCTCCTCCTCCTTCTCTTCCTCCTCCTCCTCCTCCTCCTCCTGCTCCTCCTCCTCCTCCTCCTCCTCCTCCTCCTCCTCCCCATCATCATCATCCTCCTCCTCCTCCTCCTGCTCCTCCTCCTGCTCCTCCTCCTCCTCTTCCTCCTCCTCTTCCTCCTCCTCCTACTCCTCTCCTGATCCTCCTCATCCCTCCCTCCCCCTCCTCCTCCTCCTCCTCCTCCTCCTCCTCCTTCCTCCTCCTCCTCCTCCTCCTCCTCCTCCTCCTCCTCCTCCTCCTCCTCCTCCTCCTCCTCCTCCTCCTCCTCCTCCTCCTCCTCTTAGCCCTTCCTGGCTTTGGGAGCCATCCGCGGGCGCACTTGGGAGGGGCGCAGCCCGTGGGAGCCGCGATGCGATGGGGCGGCACGGCAGCTGCCGAGGAGGCCCCATGGCGACGGATTCGAGCCGAGAGGGCGGCGACGAGCATTTTCCACGTTGCAATCGCGGCGGCGGTGCATACGTCGGTCAGGGCCGCGCTGGACGCTACCCGCCCGCAGCCTGGAGCGCCCGAGCCGCCGCGGGCCAAGGTCAGGCCTTCAAGGGGGCCCTCCCCGCAGCCTTCGGCGGCGCCCGAGCAGCAGCTGATGCTGCTAGACCTCGAGAGGCTCCCTAGCCTCGAGCCGCCCCCTGGCGTTTGGGAGCTGCCTGCGAGGCTGACGGCGAGGAGGGCCCGCAGCCATTCTCTTGGCGCAGCAGCTGCGTCCAGCGATGGGCAGGAGATGCAGAACAGTTGCGGCAAGAAGGACAAGAAGGTCAAGAAAGACAAGAAAGACAAGAAGTACAAGGAGCACAACAAGACGGACAAGAAGGAGAAGAGGCAGCATCGCCACCCAAGGACCTATGAGCCAGCGTAGAGGGCGATCTGTCGGCAGAGGAGATATCCAAGTTCTTGCTGTGAAGGTCGAGTGGCATGACGGAGGAGACGGAGAAGGTGGACACGCACTTCTTCTACACCGGCGACGACAAATATGCGGCGCAGATGAAGGAAAACAACGACCTGGAGGAGGAGATGACCCTGAGTGCGAGGTCTGACGTGCTGGAGGCGGGCTCCGACTTGGAACTTAAGCATGGCAGCCTTAAGAAAGATAGGTTCAAGAAGTGGTACGGGTTCGTCGACAGCGCGGATGGTGGCGGCGACAGATTCGTGCACATCAATGACAATCCGAACCTGGGCAGCATCAAGGTGGGTGGAGTCTGCTGCTGTCAGGCGCTATGGCGTGGAGCTGACGCTGGCTGAGGAGGTGGCAGGCCATCGACGCCACGACAAATCCGGCGCTTTTTTCAGGCAAGGGGCAGACGCTGGAGGACGAGACTGCTGGCACCGAGCGCGCTGGCGCGGAGTTGGCGGTGGCAGAGAAGTCCCCGGCATCGGCCACAGGAGCACCAACGAGTGCTACGACTACGGGGGCGTCGACTGCGTCGACTTCTCGCGACGGCGGTGGCACGGGCTCCAGCGGGGAACTGACGTTCGCCTACGGGGAGCTCCTGCAGCTCATTTCGGACGGCTTATTCGACGGCCTGAACTACGCAGGGCAGGCGAAGTTGGAGGAGTTCAAGAGCTGGCTCTCACAGCAGGCCGGGGAGGAGGGGCCGAGCCACGAGCAGAAGCAGGCCGAGGCCTGAGGAGGTGGACGCTGGGGGGGGGAAGAGTGTCTTGTCTGCGGGGTCTCGGTCCCCTGGGGCGGGTTCCCTGGCCCTGCTGGCCCTCCTGGTTTGGGCCCCTTTAAAGGCCGAGCGCGGCCCTCTGGGGCTGCGCGTTGTTTTCAGTGCCTTTTGCACCTCGGCCGCGGTCAGGAGTGGGCTCTTCTCCCGCGGCGCGGCGGCCGTAGTGTCGAGCAGGTAGTCAGACCTGATGCAGTCGGCCCCCTATCCTCCTCCTCCTCCTCCTCCTCCTCCTCCTCCTCCTCCTCCTCCCCCTCCTCCTCCTCTTCCCTTCCTCCTCCCCCCTCCCCCCCCCCTCCCCCCCCTCCCCCCCCCCTTCGTTTTCAAAGCGTGGCTCTCGCTTGAGCGCTTCGCACATTCATTTTCGGCACATATAGAGCTTCACGGATTGGGGGCGGGTCTTTTTCAAATTGTGGTTCTCGGCTTAGCGCCGCGTACATTCGCTTCAAAACACGATCAGAGTTTAACCGATGGAGGGCGGGTGATTTTCAAAATGTCGGTTTCGCCCTGGCGCCGCGCACGCTCGTCTTCAATATGTGCGATAGCGGTTATTTTTCCAACATGTGGTTCCCGCCTTGGCGCCGCGTGCGCTCGCTTTGAATATGTACTAGAGTTTCATATATCACAAATGGCATCTGGAACGACTCAAGACTGCCAGGGAGCAATTTCAAGATCGCCACAAAGCAGCAGTGACGTTGATTCGTGGTGCTGCAGTCCCAAGAATGATATTTAGGCGCGCTTCAGAATGTTAAAAAGGTTGTTTCCGCACGGGGCGTTTCTTTGAGAGGCGCTAAATACTTGCATTGGGCCTCCGAAGAGGGAGCTTGGAGGGAGGGTTTCTTCCAACATCGTTGATGAGTATACGGCTTACAATGCACCTCCTCCTCCTCCTCCTCCTCCTCATCATCATCATCATCATCATCATTATCATCATCCTGTTCCTCCTCCTCCTCCTCCTCCTCCTCCTCCTCCTCCTCCTCGTCCTCCTCCTCCTCTGCTTCTTCCTCCTCCTCCTCCTCCTCCTCCTCCTCCTCCTCCTTTTCCGCCTCCTCCTCCTCCGCTTCCCCCTCCTCTTCATTCCTCTTGGGATGCCGGGCGCCGCCCCCGCCAGCGCCCCAACGCCTGGCCGCGCCCGCCGGGCCCGAGGCCGGTTGCCGCGGTTGCGCGGCCTGGCGGTCAGCTCGGGGGCGGCGCTCCTGGCGGCGCCGTCGGGCGAGGGGGGAGGGCTCGACCAAGGGGGGAGGGAGAGGGGGGGGACGGAAGGAGAAGGGAGGGGGGAGGCTCGGGGGAAGGGGGAGACGGGAAGGGAGGAGGGGGAGAGGAGGAGGAGGAGGAGGAAGAGAAGAGGAGGAGGAGAAGAGGAGGAGGAGGAAGAGGAGGAGGAGTAAGAGTCAGATTGATAGTCAAACTAGCCAGCTCGAGCGAGTCAAGCATGGCATGCCCATTCCCACCCGCCCTCCCACAACATAAGAAACAGTGCTGGCGCAACTGGGGACCGAAATCGGATCGGCAAGGTGGTTTGCCACAGCTGCTGCAGCCGCGCTGGCGGTTACCGATAAGAAATCCCTGGCGCGTCTCAAACACTGCGCTGGCATTTCAGCACGAGCCGAGGAGGCCCCAGGAAACTTCAGGAAACCCCAGGAGGCCTTAGGAGAAGCCCCAGCGACCCCCAGGGAGCCCCAGGAGGCTTCAGGAGGGCCCAGGAAGCCCCAGGTAATTCCATGAGGTTTCAGGAAGCCTTAGGAAGTGTCGGGAAGCCCCCGGGGAATCCCAGGATGCCTCAGGAGGCTCCAGGAGGATCCACGAGGCCCTGGGGAAGCCCCGGGAAGAAAACATGCGCGCGGCGCCGAACCGAGAGCGACATTTCACCCTGTCGCGCGCGATGTGCACCGCGCCCCCTTCCTGCCACGCATTTCGCTAAGCCGACGACAAGAAAATCCCCGCTGAGAAAAAACATGCCGACTTTGTATGGCTTCTGACAGGTAGGATGGCCCCTCCCGCTGGGGGTTGCCCCAGTCGTCCGCGCGCGATGTGCACCGCGTCCCATTCCTCCTACGCATTTCGCATCGTCGACGACCAAAAAAGGCCATGTTGAGAGAAAGACGACGACTTTGTATTGAATGTTAACAATTAGGATGGGAGGGCCCGGATAGACGGTCGCGCGCGATGTGCCCCGCGTCTTATCCCTGCTACGCGTTTCGCATCGTCGACGACAAGAAAGACCATGTTGAGAGAAAAACGATGATTGTGTATTGATCTGTTACAGGATGGGAGGGAAGGATGGACCCCCTATCGGCCGGCCGGAGGGGGGAGTAAGAGTACATTCGAATAAGGAATAAGGAGGATACGGGTAGGAATCCCAGGACAATGTCCAAAACAAGAAACCTCAACACGGGAGTCCCTTGTGGGCTCGCCTGGCCTTCTCAGCGGCATTACAGACCTTGGGCCACAAACTTCTTTGAGTTCTATCGAGATAGACAGGTCGGGTCGAGGCGGCCTTCGCCACGCACTCCATACCCAACCCCAAGAGCTGCTGACCTCCAAATGTTCCACAGGACGCGCAGAACCAAACACTGACATCTCGGCTATACCTCATCTTATGTGTGGCACGGACGTACCCCCCCGCGAGGTGCAGCTCCCTCCCCCGGGAAAAACCCGAAGGGACCCTTCTAAGGCCACAAGCTTGAAGCACGGGGACCCGCGCCAATTCCGCAGCCCCGAGATCGACGGGGTTCCCTGACACCGACGGCACCGACGCCCCGAATCAGAAAGGGCAAGCTGGCGACTGATAGCAGACAAAGCCTCAGTACACGGCAAACTTGCTCTGGCCGAGGGCATACCACCTCTTACGCCAGAAATATGTCCACGAGTAGCGTCTCGATGGGAACTGGGTTCGGAGGACGAAGGAGGATTGGATTGGATTGGCTCCTTGGCATAGCCATCAAAGAAAAAAGAGGGGAGCAAGGAATGCCTGGCTCCTGCCGTTTAGGACTTGAGCGGCTTCCCTGCGACAAAATTATCCAGATACCTCCGAGTGGTGGCTGTGAGCTTCTTGGGACACTCCGAGGCCAGGTTCTTCTTGAGCTGCTCAGCTCCAAAAAAAACAACAATCGGAGCAAATCCACGTTTGCCGGAGGTGGGAGTGGAGGGCAGAATGGGTGGGGTGGATCCAGCCGCCCCCTAGATGAACCTTAAACCCCCTCGGCAGACGAAAAATATGTGAATCAACAGGCTCTAAGTCGAAACAAACCGATCGCATCCACTCCGTCCTCGTGTCGTGGGAAGCACTGCCTCTACACCTGCTGCACCTCTTCCCGCGGAGGAGGAGGAGGAGGAGGAGGAGGACGAGGAGGAGGGGGAGGAGAAACACTACATCCCACTCCCTTACTCACAGCTCCGGCCGTCCACTGCCGCCGCTCGCGGCGGTCCGCTTTCATCTCCGTTTCCTCAACAGCCAGCGCGTCCAGCGACGCCCTGAGGAGACGCATGCACACAAGGAATGCTTCGCACTCCGCCTGCATCACCCTCGCTCGCACCGCCTGCGGCAGTCGGGCAGCCACTGCCGCCAACTTGTCGGCTGAGCTGCTGCCGCTCACCAGCCGCGCTGGCGTGCCGCTGGCCTCGGCCTCCTCCGCGGACAGGTGCGAGCTTACAGACAGCACATTCGGAGGAGGAGGAGGAGGAGGCGGAGGCGGAGGAGAAGGAGGGAGGGAGGGAGGGAGGGAGGGAGGGAGGAGGCAGTCGGGGCAGGGGGCGGCGGCGCAGTCGGCGCGGCGTAGTCGCAGGGAACGGGCGCGGCGCAGTCGGGCATAGCTTTCGGGAACGCGAAAGGGGGGGGGAAGGGGGGGGAAGCTTCCGAGGGGGGAAAAAGCTGGGAGGGGGGGGGTGGGGGGGGCTTCGGGCACGGGAGGTCCAAAGGGGGGGGCAGCTACTGGGAGATCCCCCCTGTGTTCAGGCGCTGCGCGGGCGCTCTCGTCCCTAGCAGCTGATGCCGACAGGGAAGAGTTGGCAGATGATGAGAAAGAACACGTTGTGCCCGCGCCCGTCCTGCCGTTGGCATCCAGGGGAACCCTCGGGATCCAGCTCGGCTGGCTACCAGGGAGGGGCGACGGCGGGTGCTAGGGATCGCGGCGCTGCCGCGACAGCCGACCCGTCCGCCCGTGACGAGGATTCAAGCCGCGGGCGGCTGCAGTTGCACGGGCGCCACGGGCACCGCGGCAGGGCCGAAGCTGACGAAATCGGCCATGGTTACGGAGCAGATTCGGCCAAGGGAACCAAGAGGGAGAGCGTACGCATCACTCGGATGATGCCCCAACAATGCAAAAGGCCGGGGCAAGGCCAATGAAGGTGGCCGTGGTAGCAAAGATACGTGGGACGACTCGAGCGGTTGGTGGACCGACATTCGGGCCGACAATCGGAGCGACAATCGGTGGCAGAGCCGTACTGATCGTGGCGATGGAACGTGGAACTCAGGGAGTAACCCGTGGGGTGACAGCTCTTGGCATGCGAGTTCGAGCGGAGCCAGAGATGACAGCTCATGGCATGCGAATTCGGGTCGAGGTTGGGAAGGCAGCTCACGGTGAACGAGGTCGAAGCGTGAGCTTGGGGATCCAGTGGCGCCCGCGGACTCTGTCGAATGACATTCGGGGCTACGTCAAGCGACTGAGCCTTGACTTCTGCAGCAGGAATAGGGGTACTACTCGGACGGACGGCGCTGTAAAAGCTTTCTTTGGGGTTGGCGCCGCTTGACAACGTGTGCTGAAGGCTGGCACGCGGGGTGAAGTTGCTCCGGACCCGCCGCGGGCGGAGTCATTACCTTCGCTCCCTCCGCCTCTCTTTAGAGCTCGCATGCGCGTGCCGTTGCGCGCG
>CAUYUJ010022637.1:313226-318226 GCA_963575745.1 Prorocentrum cordatum | reverse complement strand
ACAACAACTCACAGACAGACAGGCTGTGAGCAGGCCATTCCACTCTCCTTCCTCGTCTCCCTCGTCGTGCCCATCTCTTCTCTTCCTCCGTCCTCCCTTGTCCCTCCTCCTGCGTCCGCCTCCTTCTTCCTCCTTGCTCCATCATCCTCCCTGGAGGCCGCCCTTCGCCCTCCTCGTGCGCCCTCATCCTTCCTCCTCGTTGCCATCTCTCCTGCGCCGTCCTCCCTCCTTCTCCCTGGCAGGTCCCCCCCTCCCTGGCGGCCCCCTCCCCTCTCCTTCGTCCTCCTGCTCGCCGTAGCCCGTCCCTTCTCTTCCTCCCTCCTCCCTTCTCCCTTCTCTCCTCCCTGACGGCCCCTCCCTTCTCTTCCTCCTCCTTTCCTCCTTCCTGACGGCCGCTCTTCTCCTTGCATCCAGGTGACCACGGGGCCCTGAACAGACAGGAGTCAGAAGTGCAAAGCGAGTGCCTCGTTCGAGGCATCCTCACAACCCGCTCTGAAAGCAGTGGCATCTGGGGGGCCGACAGGCGACAACCCTGAGGCATCCCCACAATCTGGCCGCCAACGGACCCAGGCAATCACTCCTGGCGGCTCCCCCTTGGGGTTGTTGAAGCCAGCGCCTCGCTCGAGACATCTTCACAGTCTGCAAATCCGAGTGCGGGTGTGTCGCAAGTCTGAGAGCGAGTGAGTTATCGTGTGAAGGAGTCCGAGCATGGGTGGGTCCGAGAATGAGTGAGGCTGAGCGTGAGAGAGCCTGAGCACGAGTGAGTCTGCATGCTGATGAGAATGAGTCTGGGTGTGAGTGAGTCTGTGAGTGAGCCTGAGTGCGAGTGAGTCTGAGTATGAGGCATTATGAGTGCGAGTGAGTCTGAGCATGAATAACTACGAGGATGAGTGAGTATGAGTGCGTCTGACAGTATGAAGAGGAAGGAGGGAAGAGCAGGAAGGTGAGGGAGGCGGCGGCGTCAGAGCAATAACAAGAAACCCATCTTAAGTTAGGGGGACAATTCCCGGAGGTCTGCGAGAACCTCTTGGGTCGACGCCGGTGACCCCTCCCGCAACCCCTGTGCGCCGGCTCCAGCGCCGCCCCAGCACGCACGCCGGGGAGAGGCGGGAGGGGGGTCCAGCGCCGACAGCAGACATCTGCGTGGACATCCCGAAGGCTGTTTCTTCAGCGTTCCGATATTCTGCAGTCAGTGTGATAGTTCGCCAGTAGGGATTTACGGCCAGACCGCGGCGACGGCGATGGCAAAGACGGCGGCGGCAACGACGACGTCGCCAGCGGCGACACCGACGGCAACTGCGACGTTTGCGATGGCGACGGCGGCGTCGTCGGCGACGAAGGTGGCGCCAATGAAGGCGCCGACGACGCGGGGGGCGACGACGATCACAACGACGACGACGACGACGACGACGACGACGACGATGACGACGACGGTGGCGATGGCGAAAATGGCGATGGCGGTGGCGGCGACGATGACGACGACGACGACGACGACGACGACGACGACGACGACGACGACGGTGGCGATGGCGATGGTGGCGATGGCGGTGGCGACGGCGACGGCGACGGCGCGGGCGACGATGGCAACGACCACGGCGGCGACAGCGACGGCGACGTCATACCCTTGTTTTTGTTGCCAGAACTGCTGGAAGGCTCGCGCTCGAAAAGAAAACGCAGTGCTTGATCGCACTCCGTGGGCTGGTGGAACCCCCTCTGCTTGGTAAAAACGCAGTGCTTGGTCGCACGCCGTGGGCTGCTGGAACACTCTGAAGTGGTAAAGCTGAAGTGCTGGAGCCCACGCCGTTGGTTGCTGCAGCGCACGTCCTTTGTACAAATCAGTGCTGGAGCGTATCCGTGTTGTCGGCGTGAGCGTCTGGAACGTCTTCGCTGAAAAAAAGTGGGGTGCTGGAGCGACACCCCATGCAGTGTTCTTAACACATGAGCAGAGATGCGAGGAGAGGGGAGGGCAGGGGTGACTGGGGGCGCTAGCATTGTACTCACGCCTCGTTATCAAAACGGCCTCGGTCGAAGCGAGGACCAAAGCGTGAAGATCGTGCCAAAGATACCACGAAGTGTGAACATGCGCCTTTAAAAGTTTTGACTGGCAACAATATGCTACTGACTGTGTATGAAAGGGCTTCCTTGCCGAAGCTACAAAGCTCCAGAGAAGCCCAAGAGCCACCTTGCCTTCTCAGAGGGGCGCCTCCTCGAGCCAGCCCTTTCTGTTGCACGCCGCCCTACGGGCCCAGGGCGGGCGGGGTCGGAGGATCGGGCCACATCGGCGATGCATCGGCGACGTCGTGATATAGAAAGTTGGGCGCAGGACGGCGCGGCATCGCTGACGCATCCGCGACGCGGCGCGATCTCGCGCCAAGGGAGAAGCGCATCCCCACGCCTCTTTGCCGCGTAAAAAGCGGGGGGTGAGGCGGGAGGAATGGGCCGGGGGGGGGCGTGAGGAAAAGGAGGAGGAGGAGGAGGATATGAGGCGAAGGGAATAATTATTCGACAATGAGTACATGGGAGCGAAGCACCACGCACACACCATTATCTTTCTAGCCCCTGCCACCGCGCGTGCGCGCCGCAGCCGCTTACTCAAGGTTGTGCACTCGGGTTTGCTGGTGTCGAGCCGCCCCGTCCGCTTGCTTGCCAGTGGTGCGTCTCGCGGTTGCGGGCATGGCGGGTTTGGACGGCGCGGCAGACGCCGCGGGGCCTTGGCCGTCACCGGGCTTCGACCCGGAAGCTGCTGCAGTACACTGGCGGCTTGGGGACGTCGCAAAGTGCCGGGTGCATGGCGAGAACGGGAAGGCGCAGGGCATGATCATCCTCGCGATCTAGGCCCACGGCCCGAAGAAATGCTTGCTCGAGGCGGAGTGCGTGGCAGCGAGCGACGAGTACGACTCGTGGGGGCTGTTTGAGAACGACGGCCACCCGAACCCAGGGCTCTGGGGGCAGACCGCCGGCAAGGGGGCCACGGCTGGCGCCCGGCCATTTTTACGGACCGGTGGCGGATGCTCAACCCGAAGGCTGCCGGGCCCCATCTCGCGGACGCGAAAATGCTCAAAGTCGACGCTGCAGGCCGCTGCATTCACCCAGGCCGCGCCCGGGAAGGCCACGAAGGACGACGGGGAAGATGACGAGAACAACGGCAAGAAGGACGGCGAGAACAACGGCAAGGGCGACTGTAAGGACCAGGAGAAGGACGCCTACAAGTGGGACGGCCAGACGCCTCTGCTGACCCGTCCGCCGGCGGGGCAGGTTGGTGCCGACTCGGCCGCCTTGCGCGACGAGCTGTGCCAACTGGGCGCGGGACCGCGGCCAGGGCCCCGGTTGGGCGCGCAGCTCTGGGCGCGAGCGAGGCCCGCCATACCGGCAGCACCTAGAATCGCTCGCGCAGCCGGAGCCGCGGCCAGGCCGGCGCGAGCCCGCGGCGTTCTCGGGGCGCGCAGGCAGCGGGCGAAAACCCGCGGCGGCCGGCGCCGCGGAGCTCGCCAGGGACGAGCGCCCAGGCCACGCCCGCAGCCGCAGCAGGCGCAGCGTGCGGCGCCCCTCGAGGAGCGACCGCCGCCGCCGCAGCAGCCGGGGTGACCGCTGGCGGAGGCGCCGAGGGCGCCCGCGCAGCGACGACTCCGACCGGTCGGTTTTTCGCTTCGCCTCGTCGTAAAGAGCCGCAGTGGAAAATCCCGACTGCTCTCCTTCGCCGCGGCCCGCGAAGGGGATTTAGCGGCCCAAGATTTCCAGCGCATGGAGATCTACTACGTTCAGTTATCGCAGCCGACCGGCTTCCAGATCCGCAGCGCCAGGGAGACGTCGACGGTGGTTCCGCGCCTCGATAACCCCGCCCTCAGAGAACACCGAGAGCCCGAGGACGTCCTGGCCCAGAAGCTGAGGGCGCTGAAGCTCGCGCACAATATTGGCCCCGGGCAGAAGGCGCAGCACGCGAAGCTGATCAAGCCCCTCGATTCGGCGATCGCGGACAAAGAAATGGAGCTCGCGGCGGCCGAGGAGACGAAGCTTCAGAGCAGGCTCTTCTCGACAGGGCCCAACTACTCCGACGACGCCTGGAGCTCGCGCGCGAAGGCAGAGGAAAGTGGAAGGGCGACCCATGGACGGGGGCCACTACTGGAATGGGGGCGACGCGCACAAGGGCAAAACGGCAAAACAAGCAAGGACGAGGACCTCGGCAAGCAGGGGCGTGGCCCGGGCCGCTGAGCGCCGGAGCGGCGGAGCCCAGAAGGGGGCTGAATGGCAACGCCAGCTCCGCGAGGCAGCCGCCGGCCGGGGAACGGGGGCCGACTCCAGCGCGCCGCTCGCCGCCATCGCCCGGCAGTCTCCGACCCGCCCCGGGCAGTCTGCCTGGAGGCTGAGCGCGCCGAAAAAGAAGATTGCGGTTGAACCGCAGGGGCGGCGAGCAGGAGGGCCTCGGAGGCCGCGCACACGAGCGCGATTTCCCAGCTTGCTCCGCCTTCGGCACCTCGCCCGGCGGCCTCGGGGCCCGCTCCCCCCATCGCGAGGCCACCGGGGCCCAGCTCGAAGCGCTCGAGCCAGAGGAACGGGCCCATGGCAGCACCCTTTCGCTTCGCTCGCGCGGTCCACGGCGGGCGCCTCGAATTTCTCGGCCTTCGCCGGGCGGTCGGCAGCGCTGGCGCGCGCCGAGAACAGAGCGGAGCTGTCGCCAGCTCAGGCACGTGCCCCAGCGCGTCGCGGATCCCGCTGGCCCCGCGCTGGCGGGGCCGCGAGGCGCGTGCGACATCGGCCCACTCGCCGAGGACCTCGAGAGCAGGGTCGCTGGGTGCAGCGGAGACGCGGTGACCAAGCAGCGCGACCTAGAGCGCGCGCGGGCGATCCCCGCGCGGTCCGCGCAGGGCCGCGCGCCCATCCTCCCTGTCGCGGAGTTCGCGTCGGAAGAGCTCCGCGACGATCTCCTCTGCCCAGAGCGGGGCGTTCCCCCGCGGCCAGAGCGGCCCCCGTGCCCTCCGAGGTCGAAAGTGCACGCGTCTGAC
>CAUYUJ010022637.1:305726-308226 GCA_963575745.1 Prorocentrum cordatum | reverse complement strand
CTCCGCATACTCCTCCTTGCCCTCCTCCACCTCCTCCTCCTCTTCCTCCTCCTTCTCCTGCTCCTCCTCCTCATCATCATCATCATCATCAGCAGCAGCAGCATCATCATCATTCTCCTCTTCCTCCCCCTCCTCATCCTCCTCCTCCTCTTCCTCCTCCTCCCTCTCCTCCTCCTCATCATCATCATCCTCCGCCTTCTCCCCCTGCTTCTCCTACTCATTCTCCCCCTCCTCCTCCTCCTCCTTCTGGTCCTCCTCCTCCTCCTCTTCCGCATCCTCATCCTCCTCTTCCTCCACCTCCTTCTCCGCATCCTCCTGACATCTCATCTCTCATCCCCTCCTCCTCCCTCCTCCTCCTCCCCTCCTCCTCCTCCTCCTCCTCCTCCTCCTCCTCCTCCTCTCCCCTTCCTCCTCCTCCTCCTCCTCCTCCTCCTCCTCCTCCTCCTCCTCCTCCTCCTCCTCCTTATAGTCCTTCTCCTCATTGTCCTCCTCCCCTCCTCCTCCTCCTCCTCCTCCTCCTCCTCCTCCTCCCTCTCCTCCAGCTCCTCCTCCTCCGCCTCATCCTCCTCCGCATCCGCATCCGCATCCACATCCGCATCCGCCTCCTCTCCTCCTCCTCCCCTCCTCCTCCTCCACCCTCCCCTCCTCCTCCTCCTCATAGTCCTTCTCCTCGTTGTCCGCCACCTCCCTCATCCGGCTCCTCCTCTCCTCAATCCCCTCCTCCTCCTTCTCCTCCGCATCCGCATCCGCATCCGCATCCTCCTCCTCCTCCTCCTCCTCATCCTCATCCGCATCCTCATCATCCTCCTCCCTCTCCTCCTCCTTCTCCTCGTCATCCGCATCATCATCATCAGTAGCAGCAGCAGCAGCAACATCACCATCATCGTTCTCCGCCTCTTCATCCTCCTCCTCATCCTCGTCATTTTCCTCCTCATCCTCCGCATCCTTCTCCTCCGCTTCCTCCTCCTCCTCGTTCTCTTCTTCGTCCTCGTCAACCTACACCTTCTTCTGCTCAGCTGCATCGTCTTCCTCCTCAACCTCCGCATCCGTCCCTTCCTCCGTCTCATATTCCTCCTTCTCTTCATCATCATCCGTGTTCCTCCTCCTCCTCCTCCGCATCCGCATCCTCTTCCTCAAGGTCCTCCTCCTCCTCCTCCTCATCATCCGCATCCTGATCATCCTCATCCTTCTTCCTCCGCCTCCTCACCATCCGTATCCTCAGCTTCGTCGTCATCCTCATCATCCGCATACGTTTCCTCCTCCTCCGCATCCTATTCCGCCTCCGTGGTATCGTCATCGTTCTCCTCATCGTCCTCCTCATCCTGAGTCTCCTCCTCCTCCTCATATTCCTCCTCTTCCTGATCAGCATCATCATCAGCAGCCGCATCGTCATCAGCAACAGCAGCCTCACCAGCCGCATCAGCATAGTTAGCATCACCAACAGCATCGCCATCGTTATATGCCAGCATCATCATCATCATCATCAGCATCATCATCATCATCATCATCATCATCATCATCATCATCCTCATCAGCAACATCGTCTGCATCATCATCATTATCAGCAGCAGCAGCAGCATCATCAGAACCATCAGCATCAGTATCAACCGCATCGTCAGCATCAGCAGCATCAGCATCCAAACCATGATCGTCCCCATCGTGTTCATCATGACCATCAAAATCAGCAGCATCAGCATCTTCATCATCACTATTATTGTCGTGCTCCTCCTCCTACTCATCATCCTCCTCCTTCTCCGCATCCTCCTCCTCCTCCTCCTGCTCATCGTCATCATCCTTCTCTTTCCTCGTCATCATCATTATTAGCTTGCTTATCCGCCTATTCCTCCTCTGCCTCTCCCTCCTTAGTGTCTGTATCATCGTCATTGTCCTCATTACCCTCCTCCTCCTTTATACCCCTGCTCCTCCTTCTCCTGCTCCACCTCCGTCTCCTCGTCCCCCTTCTCATCATCCTCCTCCTCCACCGATCCCTCCTCCTCTTCACCCTGCTCCTGCTGCTGGTCCTGATCCTGCTCCTCACCATCCCCCCTCCTCAACCTTGAACACACGTAATCACGTACGGAGGGAGTGCGCGAGGCTGCTACTTGGATCAGGATGCTGGCCGCCAGCCAGGACACATGCAGCTGGATATCGACTGACGCCCGCCTGTGATGTTTGCCCACACCAGCAGGCCACGCTTGGCCACCAACTATATGATTGCCTGATTTCAACACAGACACACACACGCACAAACACACAACCATACCAGAGGACCTCGAAGTAGAGCCCCTCCCCGAAGACCTCCTCGGGTACAGAGAAGCTTTAAAGGAGACTGGCTATGTGGATCTACAGGCCGACTGGGACACTCTTGAGTTCTCGGATGGCCTTCCTTTTTTATCATCTCAGCATTCCTGAACTGCAGGAATCCCTTGTGCACCACTGGGGTGCAACTGAAGGGCCCTGGGGAAGGCGCATTTATATACACCGACGGCTCAGGGCTAAG
>CAUYUJ010022637.1:265726-303226 GCA_963575745.1 Prorocentrum cordatum | reverse complement strand
CCTCCTATTCCTCCTGCTGCTCCTCCTCATCCTCCTTCTCTTCTTCCTCCCCCTATTCCTCCTCATCAGCCTCCTCCTCTTTCTCCTCCGCCTCCTCCCCTTCCTCCTCCGCATCGTCATCCTCCTCCTCTTCATACTCCTCCTCACCATCATCATCCGCGTGTTCCCCCTCATCATCATCATCATCATCATCATCATCATCATCATCATCATCATCATCATCAGCATCATCATCATCCTCAGCATCATCATCAGCATCATCATCATAATCATCATCAGCAGCATCATCAGTATCATCATCATCATCACCATCATCATCATCATTATCATCATCATCATCATCCTCATCCTCATCCTCATCTTCATCAGCAGCATCATCAGCATCATCACCAGTTGTAGCCATGTTGGCAAAAGTGTTCTCTTCTCCAGATTTATTACAGGCGCCCACGCTATGCGGTCAGCGGCGCGCATTTGGGAGATGAACAATGGCTACGGGGGGGTGCCCGCGGGAGCGACGGCGGGGCGGCCCATCAGGCGGGTCAGTGCGCTGCGCAGGAAGGAGGAGGCCGAGGTGGGCGCCTCGGCGGCCCGCCGCCGGGCGCGGGCACGGTGCCTCCTCGCGGCCGAGGAAGAAGTCAGCAAGCCGGACAGAGGCGGCCCAGGTTCCTGGCAGGACCGTGAGGCTGCTGCGCGCCCTGCCTTGCGACTCGCCGCCGCGGGAAGGTCGCGTCCCTGGCGCAATGAGGCGGCGGCGGAACGCCGCATGGCACGCGCTGTTGGCCCCCACGGGCGGATTCGCGCGCGCGCGTCCGCAGCGGGCATAGCGCGGGCCGCCGCAGGCCCCCGCCTGGGCTGGCTGCCCCCGCTCCCTGAGGCGGCCGCGGTGTCCTTCGGCGACTTCGAAGCTGCACCCGAAGAGCAATGCCAGGCTCTCGGTGCCGAGGACGAGGACCTCTGCGAGGCCAGGCTGGAGGACCTGAAGGGCATGCTCATGCGCGAGTTCGGCCTGGACATGGACGAGGACGAGGGCCTCTGTGAGGATAGGCTGGGCGACATGAAGGGCCTGCACAAGCGCGCGGTCGGTCTGGACTTGGACGAGGACGGCAGCCTTTTCCGAGGGCAGCCTAGAGGACCTGAAGGCCTTGTGCAGGCGCAAGATCGGCCTGGACCTGGACAAGGGCGAGGACCCGAAGAGCCCGTACATGAGCGAGTTCGGCCTGGACCTGGGCGCGGACGCGAGCCTCTGCGAGGACAGGCTGGACGACCTGAGGAGCCTGCGCAGGTACAAGTTCGGCCTGGACCTGGGCGAGGACGAGAGCCTCAGCGAGGACAGGCTGGAAGACCTGACGGGCATGCACAAGGACACGTTCAGCCTGGACCTGGTCGGGGACGATGGCCTCTGCGAGGGCAGGCTGGAGGACCCGATGGGGCCCGCGCAAGCGCGAATTCGGCTTGGACCTGGGCGAGTACGAGGGCTTCTTCGAGGGACGGCTGGAGGACACGAGGGGCAAGTTTGGTCTGGGCGAGGACAAGAACCCCTGCGAGGACAAGCTGGCTGAGGACCTGAAGGGCACGCACAAGCGCAAGTTCAGCCTGGACCTGGTCTGGAGAGGACGGGCTTGAGGACCTGACGGCAGGCTCAAGCGCAAGCCCGGCCAGGACCTGGACGAAGACGAGGTCAGGGCGCGAGGAAAAAGCTAACTAACACCAAACGGCGACACCCTGGGCTCGGGCAGCCGCGGGACAGGCGGGCATAGGGGAGAAAAGGGTGGGAAGGAAATGGACACGAAACGGCGGCGCGCGGAGATCTGGCCACACTAAAAAGACTCCCCGCTTGCCCGCGTCAGCTTTCCTCCCCCTTCATCCACGCCGCAGTTCAGTTGCTGGTCCCCCTCTCTCATTTCATTTGTCTCGGGATACTCGGAGGCCCTAGCGGCGACGCCCGCAAGGCAGTCCCGCCGCATGTCGACGCACCCCCCACGCGCGTCGTGGCCCCACAGGAGATGCACTGGAGGCGACGCTCACAACGACGGCATTCCCAAATGCAGATGGATCGGCTTTTCGCCAGGCTGATTTCTCCACCCGTCCTGTTGTGTTGGGCCCTCGCTTTTCCCAAACACCTGGTGGTGGTAAGTCTTCGTCTTGAATGCGCAACGCCCCACGTACCCGCCTTTCCTCCTCCCTCCTCTTTCTTCCCTTCTCCCCCTCAAGTCTTTCCTCCTGATCCTGCCACGGAATGCGTGAGGGGTGTGTCCAAATCACCGTGGAGCCGCGTGCGAACCTTGTCACGGGGGCCTTCGGCGGGGCTCTCTATGGGGCCACGAAACGTTTATGGGGCCACGAAACGTGTGAAGGGTGTGTCGACATGGACATGTGGTAGACAGGGAACCGCGCGCGAACCTTGCCACTGGGGCTTTCGATGGAGTTCATTGCGGGGCCACGAAGCGTGTGAGGGGTGTGCCAAACTGGCCACGCGGTGGGTGGGGGCCCACATGTGAACCCATCAATTGGGGTTTTCGGTGGAGTTCCCTATGGGCCACGAAGCGTGTGACGGGTGTGCCGACATGGACATACGGTGAGCGGGGAACCGCATGCGAACCATGCCATGGAGGCCTTCGGTGGAATTCCTTCTGGGGCGACGAAGCGTGTGAGGGGTGCGCCGACATGGACATGCGGTGGGCGGGGAACCGCATAGGAACCTTGCTAATGTGGCATCCAGCGGAGCTCCCTACGGGAGGGAGGCAAGAGGAGGGGGAGGAGGGAGAATGAGAGGAGAGGAGAGGAGAGGACGCGGGGCGATGCGTCTTCTCTACCATGGCGAGAGACCCAGCCATGTGCAGTTGTGAAAGAGGCAGTTGAGTATCGTCCTCGGTGGAGCTCCATATAAAACCACGAGACGTGTGAAAGGTGTGTCACAATGGCCGCGGAGCCGCATGTGAACCCTGCCACCGGGGCCTTCGGTGGAGCTCCTTATGGGGCCAAGGAATCCGAGCCCCGGCCCCGGGGGAATGGGGGGGAGGGCCACAGAGGCCAGGGAGGCTGGAGGCCAGGGCTACCACCCAGGACTGGATTGAAATAAAAAATCCGAGCTCTATAATACAACTGTGCAATGAAGTAAGTTCTAGTAGGGACACACGAAAATGGAACTTGGAAGGATGATTATTGCAACATCGTTTGTGCGTTTTGGGCTTACACTGGTCCTCCTCCTCCTCCTCCTCCTCCTCCTCCTCCTCCCCCTCCTCCTCCTCCTTCCCCTCCTCCTCCTCCTCCTCCTCCTCCCTCCCCTCCCTCCCTCCCTTCCCCCTCCGGGCAGGCTCGGATTGCTCCATCACAGACCAGGGCTTGGCTTTCATCTCGCACGCTTGCGGCCAGCTCGTGGAGCTCACCGTGGCCTCTCAGGACACAGCGGGGCCAGCCACGTTTCCCCCTCGTCCCTCAAACCACTTCTTCAGCTCCTCCCTCCTTCATCCTCCCTCGTCTACCTCCCCCATTTCCCACCTCACCTCAAGACGTTCCACCCTCATCCTCATCCTCTTCCGCCTCCTCCTCCTCCTCATCATCATCATCATCAACAGCAGCAGCATCATCATCCTCCTCTTTCCGTTTTCCGCTCCTCTGGAAGCGGCCCCCGATGGGAACCACCTCAAATCCAAACATCCAACACAAGCAAGCGCCAACAGCTCTGACCCCTGGACCAGGAAAGCCAGAAACTGACCATATTCAGGAAAAAACAGAAATCGCTGTCTGAGCCCTCTCAACAGATGTCCGTTCTCGAGTCGTAGAGCCCATTCACCCAGCCGACACGGCGAGGTGCCAGCGGAGGTTACACGGAGCAAGAGCCAGGGATGGGTTCTGGGGAGGTTGGGTTGTTGCCCACTTTGAGGTCCTGGAGGGCTCTCGTCCTGCCCGAAATGGGGTGGGAGGGGCACTGACTCCCAAGGCTCAACTCTAGCACCTAGCATAGGCGCTGCAAACACTACACCAGAGAAGTCCTCCAGTCCCACCCGCCCACCACAGACGGTGGGACCAGGACAGAGTTCCTGGACGAGGCAAGTTCGGGTCTTACAGCTCTTGCAAACAGCAACAGCGGCCGCCGCTCCATTTCACTTGATGCCCTTTGGGATCCAAGACGAGCTCGAGCGGATCGAACACGCGACGGAGCCGAGGCTTGTCAGCATGAGGGGAGAAAGCAGCCGCGAGGTGACCAAGAGCCTTACCCGTGTACCAGGAATGAGACGCAATGCAATGCCCACCAAAGCAATGGCCTCTGGACCTCGATTTCCTCCGAGACAAGGTGAACCCTCGCGCCCCTCTTCGCAAAATCATCCGCCAGCTTGTTAGCCTTAAAGTGCAGCGAAGGACCCTCCCTCGCCAGGGCATCCGACCAGGAGGTATGCGATGGGATCCAAGCCAGCTCAACCTGGTCCAAGCCGATTTCGGAAAGTTAAACCAGATCTTGCACCACACTTCTAGCTCCGCCACACCCCCGTCGATCAAAGCTTTACAGTCGGGGATGACCGATAGGAGTTACATAAGCACATAAATATTGCCGCAGCTCCGCCAGCCCGATCTCTTGCAAAGGGCACTGCAGGGGTCTAAAGAGAGCTCCCGCGGAGTCCTAGTGGGCGTCCACCTTAACACAAGACCACCCCGCTCTGGAGGCGTGTGTTTGTTTCCCCTTCCACCTTCTCCGCACAGCTGCTCTGGGAGGAACGCGTGTAACACCTTGCACATGCATGCGGTGTGCAGTGGCGCGTTGTGTGCGTGCACATTGCCAGCGTGTTTGGGAACATGGGGGTTATGTTCGTGTTCATGTTGCTGCTATTGCTGCTAATGTTCGGCACCGGCGACCTGCAGCCGTTCTTGACGCAGAGCCGAGCAGATCATTAAGCAAACTAGTGACCTGCAATTGCCACGAGCGTCAAACAGTTACAAAAGTCCTGCTTCTAAGAGCATCGCTTCTGTTCTGGGAACATTTTGGGGTTCTAAGAACACCTCGTGGTAGGCCTATAGGAGTGCCTGGACGGCCGTTCCCCGCTCAGTCAGGGTTCAGTTCTAGACTGCCCTGGCTTCGGGCAGGGCAACCCCGGGCAGGAGGGAGTGCGTCGCCGCCCGGAAGCGCGCTGCAGCGAGCGCCTGGCTCATCGCGTGCTCCGCGCGTTTCAGGGGGGGGGAGGGAGGGGGTCTTCGCACGGGGCTGGGACAGGGACAACTCCTCGCCCGGATCCATCCTCACCCAGATGGATCTCGTTCTTGCTTCGTCTTCGGGCTCCCCCACTCCTTGTCGGGCCCCGCTGCCATCCTCCTCATCGCGCACCCCTGCGCCCGCTGCTGCTGATGGGCCGATTTGTGTTCCACCACCACTACCATTAGGTAGGAGAGGGAGGAGGAGGAGGAGGAGGAGGAGGAGGAGGAGGAGGAGGAGGAGGAGAGAGGAGGAGGAGGAGGAGAGGAGGGAGGAGGGAGGAGAGGAGGAGGAGGAGGAGGAGGAGGAGGGAGGGAGGAGGAGGAGGGGGAGGAGGAGGAGGAGGAGGAGGAGGAGAGGGAGGAGGAGGAGGATGAAGAGGAGGACCTCCCCATCCTCCCTCCTCCCCCGTCCCACTCGCGGTGGTGCTGGTGGGAAATTGGCCCGTCGGCTGCCGCCTCCCCCCCTTTCCTGCGGCGGCGGCCCCTGGAGAGGCTGCACGCCTCGAGGCACCGCCTCCCCCTCGCCGCGCGCCGCGGATATGTCCCCGCCGGACGCGGCCGCCCCCGCACCGCCCCGAATGCCAAGCTCGAGGGCAGCGTGGTCGGGGCTCGAGGCACGTGGGTCGGTACAAAAATCATGTTTCCTTTTTACCCTGATTCCATAACGCCGAGAATAATTCGTGCTGAATTCTATTAAATGATATATATATATATATATATATATATAAAAAAAAAAAAAAAAAAAAAAAAAAAAAAAAAAAAAAAAAAATGAGCCAGGCACGTCCCTCTACAGGAGGAAGATTCCGAAGCTGTCCAAAAAGTGCTACGGGGACGATTGTTCGACCATGTCTGATCGTTTTGCTATGTTTCTTTCTTTCTTCCAAGATCCGCCTGTAGGATGGTGGTGTGATGACTGGGGGGTGGCTATCATGGCGGGGGCCATGATATCTCCCCAGATTTCATTGCGCCTCTTCTGATTTCAGTACGTCCCCGCCCCCCCCCCCTGGGCCGCGCACATGCCGCCAGCCATGATTTGCGTTCCTCCCTCCTCTTGGACGCCCCCGTCTTAGCCGCCCCCGAAAGCCATGACCCGGGCTAGCGCGCAGGATCCCGCAACAGCTTGCAGGATCTTGCAACGTCTGGCTGGCCCAGGGTTGCATTGACCCGGGTCAGTAGATAACCGACGTGGGGGGGTATCGGCTCGGGGGGGGGGCATCGACCCCCAATCGCAGGGCTTGAACTAAGCGGTGCTTGGTCGATTTCGTGGGCCGTGCTCGTTGCGACTTCGATTCGCAGCACAGGCAGAACGAAGACAGGACGAAGGAAAACGAAGACATAACGGAAACGAAGCACTGTTCAGCTCGAGCCCTGCCCAATCGCCCACTGACCGCCGATGGGGGCCGAGCGCCCGGAGACGTCTTTGGGCGAGCTGAAGAGCGCCAGGGGAGACAGCACGCTGGCCAGGAGCCTCCCGAGCGTCCTCGGTCGATCCTCGAAGGCCAAGGGGGAGCGAGAGAAGCTTCCAACCCAGAGATCCGACGCTCCAACAAAAATTGGGGCGGCGCGGTTTTGCCAGTTTTGGGCCTCCAGGGATCCTCGCCGGGCCTTGGGAGCGTGAAAGTACGACTCGGGACGACAAACCAGGCCTCTGGGAAGTTGTCTGGACCCCCGGGGGCCCACGCATCGAACAAGTTGGAGCAGCCGGCAATCTGGGGGGAGCGTCCTTCGTCGAGCTCCGAGGGCGTGGGAGAGGAGAGGTTCGGTGGCAGATCATGTGAGCTTGATTCAGGAGGGGAAAAAACACAGACACAATTAATCGTCGATTCCCCAGAAAATATGGGAAAATATGGGAATGGGGGGGGAAGACAAAAACCCAGAAAATATAGGAAAATATGGGGAATCTTTTTATTTGTGTGTATTTATTTGTGTGTCCCAGGGCCCCTTCATTGATGTGTCCTCGTAACTCCGTCTTTAGCGTCGACTAGCACCGACTGGTGCCTGGGAGTCGACGGGATAGCCCAATTCAGCGTCGACCTGCGTCGATTCAGCGTCGATTTAGCGTTGATTAGCTTCGACTGGCGTCGACGAGAGTCGATTTCGCAAGAGCCGACAAGATGGCATGGGAGGCTCCCATGAGTTGCCACCGAAGAGAGAGTACTCCAGACTTCGTCATAAAGGGAGGGGGGTCTCGTTTCGGGGGGGGGGGGTCTCTTCCAGGCTATCCATCTTGGAGGGCCTGGGGGGTCCGGGGGCGATGTTCTTGGAGGGTTCTCTCCCACGGGGGAGGTCTCAAGTGGCCTGTCTTGGAGGGTCCAGGCCCCCCTCCCTTTCATTACGAAATCTGGAGTCGGGTGCAGGGGGAGGAGGAGGAGGAGGAGGAGGAGGAGGAGGAGGAGGAGGAGGAGGAGGAGGAGGAGGAGGAGGAAGAGTCCCGCGCGGCCAGCGCGTCACGGACGTCGGCGCCCGCGGCGTGCTGTCGCGCTGCCGGGAGCTGCGGGTCCTGCGGCTGGGCGGCGGCGGCGTCACGGACGACACGCTGGAGCTGCTGCGAGGAGGGGCCCGCGGGGAGGGAGGGGGGGGGGAGCAGAAGGAGAGCAGCGGCCCGCAGGGAGGCGGCGCGGACCCTCCTCTCCCCCGCAGTGCGCCGGGCCCGAAAGTTGCGCGCACTCGAGGGGAAGCGGATTTGCCCGTGGACGGGCTCTCTCTTGGGGGAGACAAAAAAACAAACAAACAAACAAAAAAAGTACGCCGGGCCCGAAAATTGATCAGCGTGGCGTGAGACAACTTGATCGGTGTGGTGTGCAGCATGCTGAGGCATGACAGGCGGGCAAGACAGCACAAGCCAGCCTGGGCCTGCCGCGGGGTGCGGCCCGGCCCTCCCAAAGGAGGGAAGGGCAGTATTCCCGCGGGCAGGCGGGGAGGGGGGGAGGGTTGGCGGAGGCACGAGTGGGGTCCGAGCAGATGGGGTCGGAAGGTCGCGCCGCATCGTGGATGCATCGCCGACGCGGCTCGATGTGGGGCCCGACCTTCCCCACGCCAGCGTCGCCGAGACATCGGTGGCATCACCGGTGCATCGGCAACGTGTCGGCGATACAGCGCAGTCCTCCGACCCCGTCTACTCGGCGCCCATTCTGGGGGGTAGGCCTCCAGTCAAGGGCCCAGCCCCGCGAAGCATTGAGTTCCCACATCTTTTTCGTTTCGCGTCCCCGTTGCGGCCTCCCGGTGCCATGTCTGGGCCCCAGCGCCATACAAGGTTGGCCCGGTAGGGCAAATTGCAAACTGCCCCATGGGGGGTGCCGGCGGCGTGCACAGAGGGGGGGCGTGCTTCAAAGAAGGCGGGCGGCCTCTCTAAAGACAGGGGCCTTCGATGGGCCCCGATGCGTCCAAGAAGACCTCTTCGAAACCCTTGGGAGGAGGAGGAGGAGGAGGAGGAGGAGGAGGAGGAGGAGGGAGGAGGAGGACCCCGCCTTCCCAGAGAGCCCCCCCGCCGTGGTAGAGGGCCACCCTCCCCTCGCGCCAGCCCAGCGCGTGCGACGCCGAGGACGGCTGCCAGCGAAAGGGGAAGGAGCGAGGGAGTGAGTCGGGCCGGGCGAAAGGGGGGGATTGGGAAAGGGGGGGTTACGAAATTTGCTGCATGCAGCTGATTTCGGCCTCACCGAGGGGCCCATTCCTCGATACATGGGCGCCTCCCGGCGCCGGGAGGCGCCGGGAAAATCAGCTACGTGAGCTGATTCTCAAACCCCCCCTTTGCTATCCCCCCCTTTCGCCCGACCCGAGCGAGGGAGACCAGTCGCAAACCAAGCCGAAAGAACGCAAGCAAACCGACGAGCGACTCTGGCTGGACTTTTCTCCACGCCGGCGGCGCCGATGTATCGCTGGCGTCGCCGATGCATCGCCGGGACATCCGCAATGCGACTCAATCCTCCGACCCCATGTACTAGCACCCCATCTAGAAGGCTTCTGATCTTCCTGCCGCGCAGAGATGGCTGCGGTGGGGCCTTCGGTGACCACGAAAGAGTGTGGGTTGTGTGCCAAAATGGGCGCGGTGGCGCCATGCGAACCCTGCCACTGGGGCCTTCGGTGGAGCCCCCTATGGGACCACGAAAAAGGTGAGGGGTGTGCCGAAATGGGCGCGGTGGCGCCATGCGAACCCTGCCACTGGGGCCTTCGGTGGAGCTCCCTATGGGGCCACGAAACGTGTGAGAGGTGTGCTGACATGGACGCGGTGGCGCCATGCGAACCCTTCCACTGGGGCCTTCGGCGGAGCTCCCTATGGGACCACGAAACGTGTGAGGGGTGTACCGAAACATAGACATGCGGAGGGCAGAGGCAAGCAGGGGGAGGAGGGAGGAGGGGGACCAGGAGAGGAGAGGAAGGAACGCGGGGCGCTGTCTCTCCAAAACGAATACCCAACACCGCAGGATGGTTGGGAAGTCTGGTGGTCTGGGCCGTGTCGCTGGAGACGTCCTCACCATTCTCGTTTCTGAGTTCTCCAGGATTGGCCGTTTCGCCCGAGACATCCTCGAACATCTGGGCTCCGGGGCGCCGCGCGCCGGGCCGGTTTCGCTCGAGACATCCTCGAAAATCTGAGCCCCGAGATGCCATGCAAGAGGTGGCCTGGGCCGTTTCGCTGGAGACGTCCTCACACATCTGAGCTCCGAGCTGCCGCGCGCGAGGTGGTCCGGCCCGTTTCGCCTGAGACGTCCTGGCAACTCTGGCCTCCGAGATGCCGCGCGCGAGGTGGTCTGGCCCGTTTCGCCCGAAACATCCTCGCAGCGCGGGGCTCCGAGGTGCCCCGCGCGAGGTGGTCCGGCCCGTTTCGCCTGAGACATCCTCGCAGCCCTCAGCTCCGAGGTGCTGCGAGAGAGGTGGTGCAGCCCGTTTCGCCAGAGACATCCTTGCAACCCCTGAGCTCAGAGAAAATGTGCGCCATGGTGTGTGGCCCGTTTCGTTTAAGATGTCCTTGCAGTTCGGGCCTCCGAGATGCTACGGGCGAGGTGCTCTGGCGTGTCTCGCCTGCGACATCTTCGAAACTCTGGGCTCCCAGAGGGAGGAGAAAGTAGTGAGGAAGGATCAGACCCAAACGAATCATACGATTACACATATGTTGTCGACTTGTCTCTGGGAAGGCTCTGGGCGCCGTCTGAGACATCCTCGGAACTCTGAGCTCCCAGATGTCGCACGCGAGGTGGTCCAGTCCGTTTCGCTTGAAATATCCTAACAATTCGGGAATCCCACCCTCGAAATTCTAGGCTCCCAGAGGGAGGAGGAGTCAGACCCAAACGAATCAGGTGATCACACATGTTTAGCCGAATTGTCTCTGGGAAGGGTTTGGGCGCCCTCGCAATTCTAGGCTCTCAGAAGTTGTGCGCGAGGTGGTCTGGCGCGTTTCGCTGGAGACATCCTCGCAACCGGGCTCCGAGATGCCGCGCCCGAGGTGGTCCGGCCCGTTTCGCTGGAGACACCCCCGAAACTCCTGGGCCCCGAGAGGGAGGGGAGAGAGGAGCGAGGAGGGGTCTTCACGGCGTTCATGTCAGCTCGTACCAATCTTTCGCCTTTTACTAAAGGTTGCCGTGAGAGGGACGCATCAATGTGACTTCCATTATTTTTGAGGGGGTAATCCCCAAAAGCGGCCACGCGCGAGGAGCGAGGAGGGGTCCAACGCAAGCGAACCAATTTGATCACACCTCTGTTGTCGAACTGGGCTCTGGGAGAGCGGTCTGGGCGCCCCCCGGCCCGACGGGGGAGGCAGCCGGCGCCGAGGCGAGAGCACGGCTCCTGTTGAACTGCAGGGGCTGACCTCCTCCTCCTCCTCCTCCTCCTCCTCCTCCTCCTCCTCCTCCTCCTCCTCCTCCTCCTCCTCCTCCTCACCCTCCTCCTCCTGGGGCAGATCGTGGCGATGCCTCGACGAGCGCGCGGCGGGCGGGGAGGAGGCAGGAATGGGGGGAGGAGAAAAGAAGGAGGAGAAAACTCCAGGATGCTGCGCGAGAGCAGTAATGGAGGAGGGAGACGGGACCAGGCTCAAGCACGACTAAGTTGAGGGCACCCCTGACGAGGGTGCCTCCTGGAAGCGGCATCGAGGGTGTGAAGTCATCCCTGGCATGGCGGAGGAAGCGGAAAAGAGGAAGAAAGAGGAGGAGGAGCAGCAGCAGCAGTAGGAGGAGCAGGAGGAGAAGGAGGAAAGGGAGGACAAGGAGGAGAAGGAGGAGGAGGAAAAGGACGGGAAGGACGAGGAGGAGGAGGAAGGGGGAGGAGGAGGAGGAGGAGGAGGAGGAGGAGGAGGAGGAGGAGGAGGAGGAGGAGGAGGAAGAGGAGAAGGAGGAGGAGGAGGAGGAGCGGGAAAAAGAGAGAAGGGGAATAAGGAGGAGGAAGAGGAGGTACAGTGAAAAAGAAAGGTCGAGTGCGAGAAGGAGAGTTACGTGGATGCGGGGGAGGAGGACGACGACGACGACGATCACGGAAAGCTACACGACTACGCCAAAGGCGCAGGTGGATCGCAAGCCGGAGCACGCGCGAACACTCTTGGGGGCCATCTTGTCTGAAAACACGACGTTTGGGGATATTGAACTCTGGCGATGATAAGACGAGTGCGAGCAGCGCTAAGACGAGAGCCGCATGTTGAAAAGGACCCACCCTCCATCCTTGAAACTGTTGGAAAGGAGTACAAATGCGCGCGACGCTAAGGCGAGGGCCACAGTTTGGAAAGGTCCCGCCCTCCATCCCTGTGGCTGCTGCAATGTTTCAAGAAGAATGTGCGCGGCGAGGCGGCGAGAGACACAGACTGAAAACCACCCGCCCTCCACCCGCGAAGCTGTCGCAGATCTCAAGATCTCAAGATCACAAGTGGCTCTCGGGCGAACTCCTGGCCGCCCTACCGACACGTCTGGGGGTGCAACAGGAGAAGTTCTTTAGATGGAGAAAGGATGGAGAAGGAGAAGGAGGCGGAGGAGGCGGAGGAGGAGGAGGAGAGGAGGAGGAGGAGGAGGAGGGATAGAGGAGGAGGAGGAGGAGGAGGAGGAGGAGAAGAAGAAGGAGGAGAAGGAGAGGAGGAGGAGGAGGAGAGGAGGGAGGACCGGAGGAGGAGGAGGAGGAGGAGGAGGAGGAGGGAGGAGGAGGAGGAGGAGGAGGAGGAGGAGGAGGAGGGGCGCAGAAGGAGGAGGAAGAGGAGGAGGAAGAGGAGGAGGAGGAGCAGAACGAGGAGAGGAGGAAGAGGGATGGAGAAGAAGAAGAAAAAGAAGAAGAAGGAGGAGGAGGAGGAAGAGGAGGAGGAAAAGGAGAAGGAGGAGGGATGGAGGAGGAGGAGGAGAAGAGGCAGGAGGAGGAGGAGGCGGAGGAGGGGGGCACGACGAGGCGCGGCGCCCGAGGCCTCGCACAGCCTCGCCTCGAGAGGCTCAAGCTGTGGCTCTCGGGCGTCACCCCGGCGGGGCTGAGGAGCGCCCCCGGCCCTGCCGCCCGCCGCTCTCCGGGGCGGCCCTCGGAAAGGGGGCGACGGGGAGGGCGCAGAGCTCCGACCTCTGAGCAGAGGCAGCAGAGGTGCAGGGAGGGGAAGAAGCGCACAGACGCAAGTCATCGCCGATTTCCAGGGAAGGATGGGAAGTGGGGAGGGGGGGGGGAAGACGCGAACGGGAGGGGAAGGAGCACGCAGACGCAATGCATCGTCGACTTCCAGGGAAGGGATGGGAAGTGTGGGGGTGGGGGGGGAGGACGCGAACCCAGAAGATGCCGGGAAGATCTGGGGCATCCTGTTATTTGTGTGTCTTTTTATGTGTGTGTCCCAGGGCCCAGGGCCCCTTCAAAGCTGTTCCATACGTTTTGGCACATGCTTGGGCCCCAAAAGTGGGGTTGCCATCTTGGTCCGCCGATGTGGCGCGACTTGGGCAGGGGGGAAGCACAATAATGTAAGGTGCCACGTGTCGTAAGCATGCAATTTCTTGATACTTTAGATACGTGGCAGTAAGACGCTCGCAAGAAAACGCTGCCGCTCAGCGCGTCACCTCAGGACGTGGATTCCTTTCGCTTCGCGAGGTGTACGTCCGGAGCACGTCAACACTGGGCGTTGGGTGGTCTGCCCTGCTCGTCTGTTCTGCCCGCCCGTGGGGGGGCTGCCAGCGCCACTGGGGGTGACGTCCCACGCAGATTCAAGTTAGACCTCGCCATCCCTGGGGGAGGGGGGTCTGCGAAACTGTCGCCACTTTCGAGGGCTCTTGGGGGGTCCAGCGGAGTCACGTGTTACCCCGATTCAAGTTAAACCTCGCCATCCCTGAGGGCTGCGATCTGCGGAACTGTCGCCATTTTCGAAGGCTGCTGGGGGGTCCTGCGGCGTGACGGGCCAGTGTGGCGACGTCTTACCCAGATTCAAACTACACCGTGCCATTCCTGGAGGGCTGCGGTCTGCGGAACTGTCGCCACTTTCGAGGGCTCTTGGGGGGTCCAGCGGAGTCACGTGTTACCCCGATTCAAGTTAAACCTCGCCATCCCTGAGGGTTGCGATCTGCGGAACTGTCGCCATTTTCGAAGGCTGCTGGGGGGTCCTGCGGCGTGACGGGCCAGTGTGGCGACGTCTTACCCAGATTCAAACTACACCTTGCCATTCCTGGAGGGCTGCGGTCTGCGGAACTGTCGCCACTTTCGACGGTTGCTGGGGGTCCAGCGGATTGACGTTTTACCAAGATTCAAACTAGACCTCGCCATCCCTGGGGAGCTGCAGTCTGCGAAATTGCCGCCACTTCCGAGGGCTGCTGGGGGTCCAGCGGGGTGACGTTTTACCCAGATTCAGATTAGATCTCGCCATCTTTGGTGGGTTGCGGTCTGCGAAACTGTCGCCACTTCCGAGGGCTGCTGGGGGGTCCAGCGGAGTGACGTCTTACCCAGATTCAAACTAGACCTCGCCATCCCTGGGAGGCTGCGATCTGCGGAACTGTCGCTACTTTCGAGGGCTGCAGTGGGGGGTCCAGCCGAGTGACGTCGTACCCAGATTCAAACTAGACCTCGCCATCCTTGGGGGGCTGCGATCTGCGAAACTGTCGCCATGTTCGAGGGCTGCTGGGGTTCCAGCGAAGTGACGTCTTACCCAAATTCAAAGTCGACCTCGCCATCCGTAGGGTGCTGCGATCGGTAACACTGTCGCCACTTTCGAGGGTTGCTGGGGGGTCCAGCGGAGCGACGTCTTACCCAGATTCAAACTACACCTCGCCATCCCTGGGGGCTGCGATCTGCGGAACTGTCGCCACTTTCGAGGGCTGCTGTGGGGGGTCCAGCGCAGTGACGTCCCACGCAGACTCAAATTAGACCTCGCCATCCCTGGGGGCTGCGATCTGCGGAACTGTCGCCACTTTCGACGGTTGCTGGGGGTCCAGCGGAGTGACGTCTTACCCAGATTCAAACTAGACCTCGCCATTCCTGGGGTGCTGCGATCTGTCAAACTGTCGCCACTTCCGAGGGCTGCTGGGGGTCCAGCGGGGTGACGTTTTACCCAGATTCAAACTACACCTCGCCATCCTTGGGGGGCTGCGGTCTGCAAAACGGTCGCCACTTTCGAGGGCTGCTCGGGGGTCCAGCGGATTGACGTCTTACCCATATTCAAACTAGACCTCGCCATCCCTGGGGGGCTGCGGTCTGCAAAACTGTCGCCATGTTCGAGGGGTGCGGGGGGGTCCAGCGAAGTGACATCTTACCCATATTCAAACTAGACATCGCCATGCCTGGGGGGCTGCGGTCTGCGAAACTGTCGCCATGTTCGAGGGCTGCTGGGGGGTCCAGCGGAGTGACGTCTTACCCAAATTCAAAGTTAAGCTCGCCATCCCTGGGGTGCTGCGGTCTGCGAAACTGTCGCCACTTTCGAGGGCTGCTGGGGGGGGGTCCAACGTTGCGACGCACTGCGCAGACTTAGATTCGACATCAGCTTTGGGGGGCTGCGACCTGCGAAATTGTCGCCACGTTCGAAGGCTGCTGGGGGGTCCAGCGGGGCGCTGTCGTGGGCCGCCCGCACACCTGGCGGTGCGCCTTCGAGCGTTCACTTCCCACACTGAAGAGTGCAGGAAGGAACCAGGGAATCTGGCGGGCGAGCTAGGCCTCGCTCGCTTCTTGCACTGATTATACACAGGTTTCATCATTTTGTCGAGCGCCGCGGCGACATGGCGCAGGCAGCGTTGCATCTTTAGCGCATTACCGACAAAAGCAGCCCTCGTCGGTCTCCTCCCGTCAGTTTCGTCGTCGTCCTCTGCCCCCTGCCACCTTCCCTCTGCTGCTGCCGCGCTGACGGTTCGGCCCCCCACGCGCCTTCTTCTTGCCCTTCGTTCCCGCCCCCAGGTCATCCTCAAGCCTGGGTCTTCGCTCCTCGTCCTTCTGTTTGTGTCCTGTGAGTCGTGCCACGAGAGCGCATCCCATGTAGCTTGCACATCAAATAACGGCGCCTGCACGGTCACTGTCGGGGCAAATTTGGGCCAACTCCTGTGTCTCTTGATGCAAATGGGTTGGGTACGTTACAGGCTATTTTTGCGCGCAGTGCCCCCGGGGGGGCGGATTTGGGTTAGGAGCGATTGCTAAAGGCAGCGTGGAGAAAACATACAGGCTACTTCGGCGGGAGCCTTCGGTCAAGTCGGTTAAGGTACTCCCGCCGCTTCCTTGTAATTCTGGCGGGCCCGCACGGCTTCCCCAAAGCACTGGGCTTGTACGCTCCGTGGACAGACCCGCAAATCCAAACCCGAGAGGTAAGATGCGTAAGAGGATGAGGATGAGGCCACAGTTCTTTGCCTGAGCTTGCCTGCGACAGGTCGGCGCAGCGTTCCCCGTGGACTGGCGATCGTCTGTTTCACGTTACTGTGCTAGTCGCACCGTGGTGAGGTGCAGTGGTCGCGCGCTCCTCTTCCCCTCCCCCAGCCGGGGAACAGAGGAGGTGAGGAGGATGCGGAGCAGCTGGAGCAGGAGCGAGAGCAGCCGTGGGAGAGGGGGAGGAGCAGGGGCGAAAAAAAAAGCCGGAGGAGCAGGGAGGAGGAATCCCCAGAGCCTCACCCTCCCTCGAAGAGGAAAGAACGCCGTGAACATAAAAACTTGCTGGCGCTCCGCGCGCGGGGCCGCGCGGACCCAAGAGATCTGCGCGGACCTCCGACAGTTTTGTGCCTGTGCCGTTCCCGCTCCTCCGGGAAGGCCGCGCGTGGCCCGATGTTGGCCCTGATCTCTGTGCTGATGCTGCCCTCATCCGCGCCCTCCCCACCCTCCCCGGCCGCGAGGGTCGAGGCTCTTGGTCGTCTCTGATCGAGGTTCGAGGATCGAGGTTCGAACCTACGGGCGCCCTCAGAGGCTGCTGGAGGCCCCGGGAGGCCTCGGGGGACTCCCTGCGGCCTCCAGAGGCCCCCCGCTCCCTACCGCTCCGCAAGCAGACGTTTCCACGATGGTGCCGCCCTTGCCTTGGCACAGGGAGGATCGGAACCCCATCCAGCAGCTGGAGCGACGAGAGCTTCGAAGCGGAGGTGCTACTGCCACGATTGCCCTTCTGCGGGCCGCGCTGCGATTCAGGAGCCCATGCGACTGGACGGTGCTGGACGTGCGTCATGTCCCCCTCTCTTCCCCCTCCTCGCCCTTCTTATCGACGTGGGGCAGACTTAGATCGACTGGGATCGTAGCGCCCGGATGGTAAAACAGCGGCAGAGCACAAGAGGTACCCATTCAGGCGCTGTGGCCGATAAGTTTGACCTCGGTAAGCGCAGCTGGACAACAGGCGGCAACGGAGCCAGAAGAAAAGAAGACAACGGAGCCAGAGGAAAAGAGAAAGGGCCCGCGAGGGCATGAAATGAGCTCGCATGGTCGTGGAGGAGGTGATGGTGATGCCGTGGTGGCACTAACGGCGATGTAGTCATCGACAATTTAGGTCTTGGCATTATAGGTGGAATTGGTTCGTGGCCAAACCATTTGTAGGAAAGCGTAGTCCGCGCTGTCCTATAGTTCACCGTGCCATTTTCGTTTGATATGTTCGCACATTTGACATTTGGGAAAGAATGGCTTGTGAGTTCCTGCGATTGTCTCTGCGCGAGTTCCGCGCGTCAAACACCAGATTCCCAACATACCTCAAACAGTAGAGGTTCAGCCTGTGGGCCACCTCGTGGCAACGCTCGGGCGTATGCGTTTTTGTTTCTCGGCGAGCCAGCGCCAGAAAATCTTGACCATTTTCGAGCATGTTGGATTATTTGCGTTAAGAAAACCAAAACAAGCCAACAAAAAACAAAACAAACGCGCGAAACCAAACAATGCAGGGGGAATGGACGTCCAGACGGTGGCAAGGCCTCCTATCCTCAGGACCCAATCCATGAGGGCCCCATCCCTGAGACGCCAACTTTCATGACAGTCGTCGCATGTGCTTTCCTCGTTCGCCACGCCGCCTGGACCGCTCCTAGGCGTGCCCGTCCCTCCACAATTGAGATATCATCACGGCCTCCCAGAAGGGGGAGGGGTGGGCGACAAACCAGGACGTTGGCGCGCCCGGCAAAATTGCAGCTGTGAGGCGAAAAACATTCCATGATTTGTTTTCACTGGGTGGACTTCTCGAAGTCTCGTTTGGCAATGTCCTGGATTATGGGGGCCCTGACAGAAGGTGGGAAGCTCGTTCTGCCGCAGGCTCAGTGAGACGGGCCAGGAGAGTGCAGCGGCCCGAAGAGGCCAGGAGCTCTCAGACGCAACGCTCGAGCTGGACCTTAGAGGTCAGTTGGGGTGTCGGTGGTTGTCGAGGTCAGGCTTGTCGTGCCACTGTTGTACCACTGACGTGCAGTCAAGCTCTCGAGACAGGGACCACTTTGGACTGAGGAGGGGCGTCGGATCTCGGGCCATTCCTCAGACCCAGGTCCTGAGGTCGAGAATCAGGAGGGGAAAAGACACACAGACACAATTAATCGTCGATTCCCAAGAAAATATGGGAAAATATGGGAAGTGGAGGGGAAGACAGAAATCCAAAAAATATGAGAAACTATAGGTAATCATTTTATTTGTGTCTATTTATCTGTGTGTCCCAGGGCCCCTTCAGAGAAGCCCACTCGTGGCCGAGGCTAGCACTGGCCAGCAAGTCCCATTCGTTCCCCATTTGGTCACGGTTCCTTTTGGGAGCACAGCGGTTGTAGTCAGGTGCGGAGTTGTTGAGGCCAGCACTGGCCAGCAAGTCCCATTCGTTCCCAATTTGGTCAGGGTTCCTTCTGGGAGCACAGTGGTTGTAGTCAGGCGTGGAGTTGTTCTCTGTGTCTTAGTCCTGCTGCTCGTCAGCAGGAGTGCAGACGCATTGACGAGCCTCCTTACAATGCACCGGTGGATGGCTGCAGCAGGAGTGCTTGGGCATTTGTGTATCTGGGCTCCTGTGAGCCCTGTCAGTGTGTGACCACGTAAATACACCCACATGCAGGTTGGCCAGCCTGGACCAGCAAGGACAAATTGGGAAGGCGAGGAGCTGGTGAGGGAAGGAGGGTGCCATTACGACAACGCGCGACAAGGTACTTGATCCCTTCTGGCCTCATCCCTGTTTTCTCTTTTACATATCGTCTTTTGTTTCTCTGCACGACCAGCGGTCTGTCCAGCTTCGTCGCTCCTTCAACGAACTATCCCGCCACGGCCGCACTGGCACCATGAAAATTCGAGACGGGTCTGAGGATATTTGAAGCGTTGCCAGGATGGTCAGGCTTGATGCCACAGTTTGGGTAGTTGATCTTGATGGCCCTGTCAATGTGATGGATGCGCTTCGCTGCTGGCTGCACGACGACCTCAAAGCCTGACAATGATTGATCCTGCGAGGAGGGCGCAGCTGCTGATGCCGTGGACGCGCTTCGACATTGAGGTGACCGATCGGACATGACTCCGCCGCCCGAGGGCAACGGAAATCACTCGGAGTCCTTGTGCAGCGAGCGCCCGTGCCCCATTCATTCACACAGCCCGCGCAAGCAGACATTGGGGGGGGGGAGGAGGAGGAGGAGGAGGAGGAGGAGGAGGAGGAGGAGGAGGAGGAGGAGGAGGAGGAATATGAGGAATTGGTTTACTGGTGTATTGGTTGATTGGTGCATGAAGGTGGAAGTACGTTTGGACCCCTCCCTGCAGCCGTCTTCGTTGGCCTGCAGGAGGAGGAGGAGGAGGAGGAGGAGGAGGAGGAGGGGGGAGGGGAGGGGGAGGAGGAGGAAGGGGAGGAGTGAGGAGGAGGAGGAGGAGGAGGAGGGGGAGGAGGAGGAAGAGGAGGAGGAGGAGTAGGAGGAGGAGGAGGATGAGGAAGAGAGCAGACATCGGGGAGGCTGAGGGCATTTCTCTTGATTTTTGTCTATGTCTCTCCCTCTCTCTCTCGAGCGCCAACCATGACTCTCCCCGCACATATTGCGCCGGTCCACGATGCCCGCAGATATCCCCACCCACAGGTTCATTGGCGGCGCGTGGTTTGAAGAGGATGGTAAAGGGGCTGCGCGAGCAGGAAGGGGCACCACGGGGAGGAGCAAGTGGAGCTTACAAGAAGCCGCAGCCCTAAACACTGGGGATCTCGCAGAAGCCATCGCAAGCGCTCTATCTACGTCTGCAGTGACATTATCCTGAGATTCCGAATCTGGCTTCGAAGATCACCAGGATCCATTCGGGACTCCTGTAGACGCACTGTACGCGTGTGTCTGCCTTAGCGCACAGCATGCAGCGGTGGCTTGATGTTCAGTCGGTAGCATCGGTTCACATGCCGACACGTAGCGAGAACACCAAAGTCATGCATGAATGTCCTGACTGGCTTGGTGCGCTAGAGGATGTGCCTACCAGCCACGGATAACACAAAATGAGACACTCATTGGCACGGATCAGCATCGTTTAAGCGACCCTTCATCCCCATCCCCATCCCTATCCAGACACCCACCTTCTCAGCACCCCAGTTGGGGATTTTCCCTTCGAAACGTATCCCCATCTAGGAGTGGGGCCCACGCCACGCCGATGGGGATAGGGGTCGGTTACACGATGATCGATGGGCGTTGGCCGCAACTATGTCCGTCGACGTCCCTCGTGACTCTGGGATCCCGGACCTCCGTAAAACAATTAGCCTGGCGATGAACCCAACCATAGGCAGTTGTGAGTACCGCAGTTGTGGGAATCGTCTTCGGTGGAGTTCCTTATGGGGCCACGAAACGCTGCACCCAGTGGGGGACACGCATGCGACCTTTGCCATTGGGGCATTCGGTGTAGTTCCCTATGGACCACGACACGCTGCACTGGGCGGGGGGACGCATGCGAACATTGCCAGAGGGGCCTTCGGTGGAGCTCCCTATCGGGACCACGGCACGCTGCACTGGGCAGGGGGAACGCATGCGAACTTTGCCATAGGGGCTTTCGGTGGACCTCCCTATGGGCCACGAAACGCTGCACTGGGCGGAGGAACATGCATGTGGACTTTGCCACTGGGGCCTTCGGAGGAGGTTCCTATGGGGCCACGAAGCGTGTGAGGGGTGGGGGGGACGCATGCGGACTTTGCCATTGGGGCCTTCGGTGGAGCTCCCTATGGGACCACGAAATGTTGTACTGGGTTGGAGGGGATGCATGCAGACGGTGCCTCTGCGGGCCTTCGGTGGAGATCCATATGGAGCAACGAAAAGTTGCACTGGGTGGGGGCGCATGCAAGCGGTGCCACTGGGGCCATAGGTGGAGGTCCTTATGGAACCATGAAATGTTGTACTGGGTGGGGAGCGTGCATGCGGACGGTGCCACTGGGGCCTTCGGAGGATCTCCCTATGGGGCACGAAAAATTGTATTGGGTGGGGACGCATGCAGGCGGTGCCACTGGAGCTTTCGGTGGAGGTCCCTATGGGGCCACGAAATGCTGTGCTGGGGGGGGGGGGGGGCATGCGGACGGTGCCACTGGGGCCTTCGGTGGAGGTCCCTATGGGGCCACGAAACATTGTACTGGGTGGGGACGCACGCAGGCGGTGCCACTGGAGTCTTCGCTGGAGGTCCCTATGGGGCCACGAAATTTTGTAATGGGTGGGGGGATGCATGCGGACGGTGCCACTGGGGTCCTCGTCGGAACTCCCTATGGGGCCACGAAACATTGTATTGGGTGGGGACGCATGCAAGCGGTGCCACTGGAGCCTTCGGTGGAGGTCCCTATGGGGGCACGAAATGTTGTAGTGTGTGGGGGGGGGATGCATGCGGACGGTGCCACTGGGGCCTTCGGTGGAGGTCCCTATGGAGCCACGAAATGTTGTATTGGGTGGGAGAGACGCATGCGGGTGGTAGCGCTGGGGCCGTCGGTGGAGGTCCCTATGGGGCCACGAAATTTTGTAATGGGTGGGGGGCGTGCATGCGGACTGTGCCACTGGGGCCTTCGGTGGAGCGCCCCATGGGGCCACGAAATGTTGTATTGGGTGGGGGGGGGGACCCACGCGGGCGGTAGCGCTGGGACTTTCGGTGGAGCTCCCCATGGGGCCACAGAACCTTGTATTGGGTGGGAGGGACGAACGCGGGCGGTAACATTAAGGCCTTCGGTGAGCCCCCTTATGGAGCCACGTGCGGACGGTAACCCTGAGACCTCCGGTGAGCCCCCGATGGGGCCATGAAAGGCTGCATTGGGGGGGGGACGCATGCGGGCGGTGGTACTGGGACCTTCGGTGCAGCCCCCATATGGTGCCAAGAAACGTGTGAGAGGTGTGCCAAAATGGTTGAATTGTGCAGAGGACAGGGGCAGGGACGGGAGGAGGGAGGGGGAGGAGGAGGGAGGAACGCTCTTCAAATCGAGGACCCAACACCACAGGATGGTTGGTAATAAAATTAACAAATGGCATTGAATTAGCTGGGCAAAGGACCCAGCCATATGCAGCTGTGATTACCGCAGTGGCGGGTATCGTCTTCAGTGGAGCCACGAAAAGCTGTATTGAGGTTGGGAGACGCACGCGAACTTTGCCACTGGAGCCTGCGGTGGAGCCCCCAATTGGCAACGAAACGCTGTATTGGGTGGGGGAGACGCATGCGAACTTTGCCACTAGGGCCTTCGGTGGAGCTCCTTATGGGGCCACGAAATGCTGTACCGGGTGGGGGAGACGTATACGAACTTTGGAACTGGGGCCTTTGGTGCAACCCTCATTGGCCAAAAAAACGTTGTACTGGGTGGGGGAATGCATGTGGATTTTGCTAGTGGGGCCTTCGGTGGAGCTCCTTGTGGGGCCACAATAAGTTGTACTGGCTGGGAAGAAGCCGATGGGCGGTGCCATTGAAGCCTTCGGTGGAGGTCTTTATGGGGCCACGAAACGCTGCACTGAGCGGGGGGGACGCATGTGAACGGTTCTGCGAACACGGCCTCCAGGGGACGTTCGTGTTCTTCACGTGCAGTTCCGCTTCTCTGTCTATAGAGAGAAAGCCCTTCTGAATGCGTGAGTGTGCCCATACATGTTTGTGTGTTGTAGCCATTCTCCACTGTGCCGCCAGGGGCAAAGCTGGCGCTTTCGACCGTTAGCAGCCGTTGATTCGACTCGCGAATATCCGCAGTGACTTGAGCCAGCGGTGCGAGTGAGGAGCACGTCATAGAACAGGAGCTCATCACAGGGACGATGACAGAAGGTGGCGGTTTCAACCAGAAGCATTTCAGCGGCGACGGCAACAACGGTGCGTCGGACTATCGACTGTGGAAAAGGTGGGCCAAGGCGGCGATCGTTGTCCACATGGCGAAAAGCACACCCACGGTGGCGCTCGGCCCGTGGTTGCACACGCCGTTGGACGGCCAGGCGGCGCTGGCGGTCGAGAGTGCGGGATCTCGCGGAGATCGATGCCGATGGTGGAGGGGAGGTGGTGTTCGCGCGCCCGGGCGAATTGTTTTTCTACAAAGTAACACCGGATCGCCTTGGAGGGGCGATGGAGGAAGGCTACAGCCTTGGCATGCACAAGCAGGAGACCACAGAGGCCTACACAAGATGGGCTCAGCTGGTGTTCGCTCGCTTGGCCACTGAAGGCATGGGCCTCCCACCGGTCGCGCGGGGCTACGCGATCTTACGCGGCGCCAAGTTGGGCAACTTCGGAAGAGCAGCGATCATGTCAGCCACACATCGGAGCTGGCATGCATGTGGACGAGGTGCGCATGGCGATTCGGACGGTTTCCCCTGGCGCCCCCCCGGAAAGGCTCACACAGGCGGCGCGCGCGGTGGAGGCAGAGCTCATAGATGGCGAGATTCCGGCGCCGCCAGAACCGCACCAGGATGAGGGTGCCTAGGATGATGTCACCCAGGAGGTTGATGCGATCTTCCAGGCCGCGGAGCCCATCGAGGAGTCGGACGCGGCGGAGACCCTGGCGATCTGGAACAAGACGCGGACGGCCATGAAAAAGAAGCGGTTGGAAAAAGGACTGCGGCCAGGATGGAAGCCACGACAGGGCGGCGTCGGTGGACCCTTTCGGCAGGACCTCGACAAGCTTGGACGACGGGCGAAGTGTCTCAGATGCAAGCAGATTGGCCATGTCAGCAGAGACCGATGGCGATCGCGGAGCCCGTGGAGATCAGCGGCGAGGAAGCGCTGGTTCAGGCAGCGCATGAGATCGACGGGCAGGCGCAGGCGAGCACGACCTGCACGCGGAGATTAGCAGCATCTTGAAGGCCCCCGCCGCCAAGCGCTGCATGTTCTTGATCGGCGCGGCGGCGCTGGCAAAGCACGGGGCAGGGGCTGGCCAGCAGGCGAGGCGGCGAGAGGACGCGAAGCCGATGCGGTTCCGCGGCTTCGACAATAGCGCACAAGAGTCGGTCGATCCGGTCGAGCTTGACCGGAGGGTCAAGGGCTTCAAGATGACGGTCGCGGCGTACGCGGCGCCGGGTTCAGCCGGCTATCTGATGAGCAAGCCTGATCTGAAGCTTCCAGGGTCGGTGATCGACTTCGATTCCTATTCGATTAACCTGAAGCAGCTCAATCTGACCACGCCGCTGAATGAACCGGTGGCAGCCCCCTATGAGATCAACATTTTGAATCGAGAGAAGAGGAGCTGCAGGCAGACCTACACCGACACGTCGTCCGCGCGCGCAGAGGATGGCCAAGGACGAGGAGACCCAGCAGTCGCCGATTTTTCTGTCGGGCCTGGTCGGAGCCCACAGGCTGGGAGGATGGTAACTGAGCTGTTCTCCCCACCGCCGATAGTGCCAGTCGCGGCGAGGTCGGGATTCAGAGAAGGCCGCAGTCTCGGCAGGGTGACAGGATGGTACGTGTGTCAGGGTGATGGCGCATCGTCCAGGATGAACCATACCTCGCGCACATGTGCCCGCCATGTTGGAAGTTGTCTGCCACGCAGCAGCGCGCGCCGCTGATGCGCCTGGTGGGCCTGGCGCAAAATTTCGATGACGTGAAATGGTCTGTCAATCTGGCGCGCGCGGTCGCGGAGGCGGCGGCCTACCAGACACGAAGCGGGGCGGGCATTTCATTTGCGGGGCCCCACCCGGGCGCGCGAGCCCCAGGGCGCCCGCGGCGAGGCAGCTGCTGCAGATATGAGGCGCGCGCGCGCGCAGGCGTCGCCAGCGGCCGCGAGTTCGGCCCGAGGTGGCCGGGCACCCAAGCCGATGTCCAAGAGCTCAGAGCCCGCGACCTCCGGGCCGGAAGTGGCGCGAGCAGAACACGGGAGATGCGGCGGCGGACGCGAGCATTAGCACGCGGAGGGCACGCTGCACCGCAAGATCAACGCGCGCGGCGTTCAGCCAGCAGCATCTTCTGAAGCCGGCGGAGGCCATCGTGCGAGGCATGCGTCGTCAGCGCCAAGCGGGGGCGCCCAGCGGCGAGGCCGGGCGTCGCGCGGCTCGGGAGGAGCGAGAGGTGATCGGGGAGGGCGCAGACGGGACGCGGGATGTCTTTCGTCGGCCTCACAGAGCTGGATCCCCGGCGAGCGGATCACGCGCCCGGGCGTCATTAATGAGACAAGCGCGCTGCGCCAGGTGGATCCGATGTTCGGGTTGCCGGGGACGTCGAGGACCCGCGCGGAGATTTTCGCCCAGGCCTGGATTCGCCCATGCGCGAGACCAAGGTGGCTGGAGGTGGACCCTCGCAGGGCCCATTCGAGCGACGTGTTCCTCGACTGGCCCGAGCGCCAGGACGTCGGGGCGGCGGGCGCGGCAGGCGGCGCGAAGCAGCGGAGCGGCCAGGGCGAGTACCACAACCAGCTGTTCGAGATGATGTTGGAGGACGTCATCCGGGAGCCGCAACCCCAGACAGAGACCGATTGGTGCGAGTGCGCGACGGAGATGGCGCCGGCCAGGAATAGCCCCCTCTCGGTCACCAGGGCGCCCCCCATGCAGATGGCGCTCGGTCGCAACGCGGAGGTGCCAGGCGACTTGCCGCGGCACATCCCTGACACGATCACCAACAGCGCGATCGCGAGCCGTTCGACTGCGGCGCAGCTGTCGCGGATCAGGGCGATCGCACGCACGCCGGCGCGCATGCAGCAGGACATGCCGACGGCGCGTCGGGCGCTGGTCTCTTGGACGAGAGTCGCGGCCAAGCATCTGCCCGGCGACGCGGCGGCGGCGCGGCGCGCGATGGAAAACAAGAGCACCCAGGGCAAGCGCCCCAACCACGACGCGCGAGGTAACTATTGGGCGGGGCTGCCAGGCGCGGCGGCGCATAGCGGACGCGGAGCTGCGGACCACGACGGTGAACCCGGAGCACTACAGCGACCAGAGATTCGAGGACATCACAGGCGGGGAGCGGCCACCTGAGGCTCGGGGGAGGCCCCCCCGAGCCCCGCAGCTCCCGATCCACCAGCAGAAGATCAGAAAGAGGAAGGCCATGAAGCAGCTGGCGAGGGCGGCGAAGCTGAGCATCCGACAGGCCGGCGACGCGTGCGAGGCAAGCAGGCCTTGGACAGACGAACGCTAAATGAGGCGCACGAGCCCGAGAACGGCCAGATGATAGAGAACCCCAAGGAGCAGGAGGAGGTCAAGCGCACGAGGTTGGAGGAGCAGAAGAGCATCGACACGCAGAGCAGCGGCCAGGGCGCGCCCAGTGGTCAGCAGGTCGGTGGGATTGCGCACCTCCCAAGTCTGCCGAGCCCGCCGCCCCCCGACTCAGCTGATGCTCACCTGGCGGAGGACGCGGACGAGAACATCGTCGCGCGTGCGGCGAGCGCCCTGCTCACGCAAAGTAACAAGGAGATCAACCTCAAGGACGACAGGTGGAAGTCGCCCAAGGGTCACGCGATGATCGAGTATGCGCATGAGAAGTGGGGGGCCCGGCGCACGAGATCAAGGCCTGGAGACCTGTGGATCTTGAAACGTCGACGTTGCTGAAGACTCAAGTGCCCGAGCGGATCCTGCGCCCGAGGCCCGCGCTGACCTTGCGGCCCGACGACAACGGCGACGGCGAGGTCAAGTGCCCGCGCGCACCTCGGGGCTTCACGGACCCGGGCGCCTTGGACCTGGCGCGCGAGGGGCGGGCGGCGAGTTCCACCATGTCCACCGACGGACGGGCAATGCTGCTGCAGACTCTGGCATCGCGCAAGTTTGAGATGACGATCGGCGACGCGAAGTCGGCGTTCTTGGTGGCAGAGCTGGAGGAGAGGCCGAATGGTCCGATCTACGTGATGATGCCGAAGGACTATACACTGAAGGATCACCACCCTGAACATTTCTTCGAGGTGATCAACGAGCATTGGCTGGCGGGCCAGCCGCAGCAGTGGTGGCGGACGTTCGAGCGGTTCATGGTGCAGGAGCTGCAGTTTGACAAGCACCCGATGGACCCGTGCGCGTTCGCGCTGACGGGGCCGGCGTAGAAGGAGAGCGCCCACCTCGCGGCCCGGGACCGGGCTTCGGTGATCCCGTACGTGGTTGGACCTGAGAGTGCCCAGCTCCGTGGCGAGCCGGGCGCGCCGCGTGGCATCCTCGGCGCGCGCGTCGATGGCCAGGTCAACGGCGGCCGCGAGCAGCTGTTGACCAGTGGGGCGGGAGAGCCGATAGCGAGTCCCCTTTCAGGACGCGGGCGACGGGTCGTGGAAGAAACGGCAGTCTGAGCATACAAAGGGAATTAGGCCAGCAAAAGCTAGGAGATCAGCTCGACCCGATGACGCGGCCCAGCCGTTCGAGGCGCACAATCATATCTCGACCACACAGCAGGGGGATTTGGTTGGCAGGACGAACGAGGCCCGATTTGAGTTGCCAGATTCGCTCGCACAGCAGATCATGCTCAACCCCTCGGTCGGCCAGATTAGGAAGGAGATCGAATGCCTGGGTTCGGAGAGCGAAGCGGTTTCACGAGATGTTGGTCACCTGCCTGAGCATCCCTCCAGAGCGTCTTCGTTTCGCCTGCCACTCGTACTACTCGCCTAAGGCACATCCATAGGTGCAGCGGACCCCATCCATGGCCAAAGGTCTCCCGGCTCCCAAGCGCCCTCTGGTTTGGAAGTCCCGGGAGATCAAGCAGGGGCGTGCGTCTGCGCTGGCGGGGGAGAGCAAGCTTCTCAAGCCCTTTGGGCCACCTGGAGTGGACCACGCGCGCTTTCGCGGCCACCCTGCACCCAGCGTTCTGCCTGGAGAACCGGGGCAAGCACTCGAAGAAATTATCGGCGATGAGCGCGATAGACTGCAAGTCGGCGTTCGATCACGCGCACCAAGCCTAGGGCCCAAACAAGAGTCGACGACAAGACGGCCCCCATAGATATTGCAATAGCCAAGGGAAGCCCCAGGAGGTTAGGAGGGGCTCTTCGCCAAGGGCCATTCTGAGCTCGCGTTAGGGGATGCACGGCGCCGTTTAAATATCGGGCGGAAGCCGCAGATGCGTTGCGAGCGCGGTTCCGAGCGTCTGCATACCAGTTAGCAGATGAATCCGTCACTCTGGCTATGTGCCCAAGCTGAGATAATCTGGCTCGCGCCAGTTGCGCCAGTGCTCCCGGTTCGCCCCCCAGCTTGGCTCATGGCCAAGTTCGAGGTGCAGGGGCGCGACGACCAGGCCGGGGCGTTCATGCTCGGGCTGGCGGACGTCCACCAGGGGAGTCTTCGTCCGCGATGGCTCAGGCCAGGGCCAAAGCGAAGGCGCGGGCCGAGGACATCTTGGCAGGAGCTTCTGTCAAGAAAGGGAACGCCCAAGCGACGCTGCAGCACGCGGCAAGCACGGGGGCAGCGCAGGCGATGACGACCGCCGCGCTGGAGGACAAGGTGACAAGGTGCGCGAGAGGCTCGCAGGGTCATAAGGCTCGGGAAGGTGCCCGTCGAGTGGCAAATCGCGTCGTCCAACGACAAGCCGAAAGTAAACTTGGGGCCCCCAGCCGCGGAGATCTTCCGCGCCAAGACGGAGAAGCCAGTCAAGCAGGAGGAGCCGGAGAACGAGGTGAAAAAGATGAATTCGCCGGACGACGAGAGTAACGCCGAGGCGATGGGCAGCATCATGGAGAGCGTGACGCGGTCACTGTCGGGCCATCCCGTCATGAGGGACAGGACCCTCGCGGTGCTGCAGCAGTTCGTTCCGTAGGACTTCGCGTCGGAGGTCGGTGGCCCGCGGGGCCCAGGCAATGATTGGACGACGAGTGGCGAGACGCAGTGCGTTAAGCAGTGAGGAGCGCGAAAGCGAAAGAGAAGAAGAAGATCAGTGCGAACACTCGTGTTCCTGACGTGCAGCTCCGTTTCTCAGTCTATAGAGAGCTCCTCTGAGTGCGTGAGTACGCCCATGAATATTTGTGTTTTGTAGCCATTCTGGGTCAGACCAGTGCTCCGCCAGCGGCACAGCGGGTGCTCTCGGCCGTTAACAGCAGGCAAAACATATTATCCAGCACGACTCTACTCGCGAACGGCATCCGCAGATTCCATTGGGGCCTTCGGTGGGGCTCCCTCTGGGGCGACGAAACGCTGTACTGGATGGGGGGAACACATGCAGACGGTGCCACTGTGGCCTTCGACACGGCCCCCATATGGGACCACGAAACGTTGTACTGGGTGGAGGAAACGCATGCGAACTTTGCCAGTGGGGCCTTCGGTGGAGTTTCTTATAGCGCCACGAAACGTTGTATTGGGTGGGAAAACAAACTCGGACTTTGCCTATGGGGCCTTCGGTGGAGCTCCCTGTGGGGCCACGGAACGCTTGCACTGGGTGGGGGGGAAGCGCGTGGACGGTCCTATTGAGGCCTTCGTTGGAGCTCTTTGTGGGGCCACGAATCGTTGCATTGGGTAGGGGAAACGCATTGAATTTTGCCACTGGGGCCTTCGGTGGAGCTCCCTGTGGGGCCACGAAACGCTGTAGTGGGTGAGGGGGACGCATGCGGACCGTGCCATTGGGGCCTTCAGTGGAGCTCCTTGTGGGGCCACGAAACGCTGTTGGTAGGGGAACCGCATGCGGACGGTGCTGTTGGCGCCGTCGGTGGAGTTCCCAATTGGGCCCCGAAGCGTTGTACTGGATGGGGGGGGACGCATGCGGGTAGCATTGGCACTTCCGGTGGGGCTCCTCACGGGGCCACAAAACTTTGTAATCGGTGCGGGGGACGCATGCAAGTTGGGCACACGGTGGAATTCCAAAGGGAGACACGAAACGCTGTATTGAGTGGGGCGGACGCATGCGGGCGGCAGCGCGGGTCCTTCAGTGGAGCCCCATGATGGGGCCACGAAACGCTGCACTGGGTGTGGGGGGCGCATGCGGGCGGTAGGATTGGGGCCTTCGCTGGAGCTCCATATGGGTCCATAAAGCGATGCATTAGGTGTGGGGGGCGCATGCGGGCGGTATCGGTGGGACCTTCGGTGAAGCTCTTTGTGGGGCTACGAAACGCTGTACTGGGTGGGGGGGACGCATGAGGGCGGTGGCACTGGGGCCTTCGGTGGAGCTCCACATGGAGCCACGAAACGTGTGAGTGGTGATGTTGACGATGGTGATGATGACGGCCGTGATGCTGATGATGATGATGATGCTGCTGATGATGATGATGATGATGATGATGATGATGATGATGATGATGATGATGATGATGATGATGATGATGGGAGGAGTGAGGAGTGAGTGGAGGAGGAGGAGGAGGAGGAGGAGGAGGAGGAGGAGGAGGAGGAGGAGAGGAGGAGGAGAGGAGACGAGGAGGAGACGCGGGGACTGTCTCTTCAAAACGAGAACCCAACACCACAGGATGGTGGGGAAAAACGGAGCCCCGGACCTCCGTGCGCCCCTCTCTCGCCTCTGCGGACACCGCCCCTCGCCGAGGTGACTCTCTTTGCCACCCCCCCCCCCGCCCGCGTGCCCGAGCCGAGCCTGGCTCGAGCCGAGCCGGCCCACGGCCCCGATGGCCTGAAGCAGGCTTGGGGCGCTCCCGCCTGCGTTGCTTCAAGCAAGCATCATGTGCGTGGCATCGCTCGGACGTGTGTGTGTGTGTGTGTGTTTTTTTTCGGCGAGGACCATCGAGGAGCATCTTCGGTCATCTGGCGGAAAAAGCAAGCACGAAACCGAAAAATGCAAGAGGCATGGACGTCCGAGCGATGGCAAGTGTGAGGATCGGTCTGAGCTCAGTTTCTGGCAAGATGTCGACTGCACGTAGGAGTGACCTTTCGCCGGAGTGACCTCTGGTGCAGGCCCACTGGGGCCTCCCGATCACCGGCTGCGAGGCGATAGCAGTGGCTTGCGCGCCTGGTGGTGTCCCCACAGGGCCCCCCCCCGAAAGCCGCGCACCAAAGGTCGCCCTTGCCTAGGGTCACTCCTGCGTGTAGCCGAGGATAGTGACATACACAGCTCAGCACAGGCGGGAGAGAGGGGTCTGCACCAGCGCTTCCCCATCTCCGCAGCCACTTGCCGTACAGGCCCCGCAGAGGGCCGTGCAGGGAGCATGCATTCTGCCTTGTACCCGCGTGGAGTCCAGGGCAAGAGTCACTGCGGGGCGCGGGCCCCCCGGGGCCTGCCCCGAGGGCGGATTCAGCCCCCGGGAGTCCTGCGCGGCAGGGCCGTGAGGCCGATCCAGAGCGTCAAGCGCTGCATGTCGAGGAAGAGAGAAGGGCATGCGCACAGACTGTCGAAGCTCCTCGCGGAGCTCCTGGATCTGCGCTGGAGCCCCTCTGGCGCGCTCCGATTGCGCCAGGGAGTGGGGTCCAGCGCAGATCCAAGAGATCCGCGCAGACTTCCTGACGCTTATGTTCATGCCGTTCTTCCTTCCTCCGGCATGGAAAGAGAGAGAGAGAGAGAGAGAGACAGCACGAGCAGGGCCTCGGGCAGCAGGCCCAGACATCCGACGCCGTGATTTTTTGTCACCCGCGGGGCCCCCGAAGTCCTGACCGATTTTCCACGGGGGAACCTTTGCGTCCCGGACCCATTTGTTGATAGCCCCTGGGGCCCGATGACGGGCCTCTAGGCCTTCTAGGTGGGGGCGGAGTAGACGGAGTCGGAGGATCGCGCCGCATCGCCGATGCATCGGCGATGCGGCTCGATGTGGAGCCCGATTTGCTTCACGCCGACGTCGCCGCTGCATCGCCGACGTTGCCGATGCATCGCCGATGTATCGTCGATGCGGCGCGATCCCCCGACCCCATCTACTCGGACCCCATCTGGGAGGCCTCTAGGGCCCCAAAGGCCCAGGTGAAGGAAGGAGGCCCAGGATGGAGCACAATCGTACCGTCGGAGATCCGGGGAGGGGCGCCGCCCCGAAGGCCGGCGCGGGCGGCCCCAGCGGCCGGCGGCGCCTGGCGGCGGGGCGGGCGCGCTCTCTCGCTCAGGGCCGCTCCCGAGGCCGCGCGACGCCCCCCTGTGGAGGGGAGCGAGCTCTCTCCTCGGCGACTGCCGTGGGTCCTCCGTCTCCTCCTCCGTCTCCTCCTCCTCCCCCTCCACCCGCCGCCACGGCCCAGACACCTGCCCGCGGCCCACCCCCGATCCTTGCCACCACAGACTTTTGGCAAGAGACGCACAGGGCGACGCGCAGGGGACAGGGCCGCTCGGGCAGCGTTGGCGAGACACCCCTCTTGCAGTCAGTTACCGTACCCACTACCTTGATCCATCGCCATCCGTTCATACAATGAAGATAGTCTACCACAATGTGCAGTGGGCGGATTTCACTAGACTCGAGGAGATATCCATGCAAACAGAGAACATTTACATGTATTTAGCGAGTGGGACGGGCCGCGCAGCCAGAGAAGAAGAAGATTTTAGCCAGAGTCAGCTGCCGCACCACGCCTGCATTCAATTTGGATGGCGTAAGCCACAGGGAACCAGGGAACCAACAACTCATGCGGGTTAGCGGTGCTATTTGGACCACGCCTTCGAAGAAACGTGCAGCGGGTGGCAGTACCTCCCAGGTCGATAGGCATGACAGGCCGCGTGGCCATGACGGTGTTCACATTAGGCACAATTGCGACGGCCGTTTTCCCAGTATACCTCCCGCCCAAAGGATTGGCTGTGAACACACACACACACACAAACAAGAAGCTGAGCCACCGCATCCTGCACTGGATAGAAGGCGAAATCGACAAGCTCGGCCACAATTGCATGCCGATCGTAGCGGGGGAATTCAATTGGTCCTTGGGTGGCAGATGGACATCACAGGCCGAAAAGTATTGCAAGAGAGTGAGTACGTGGGGATAGCGGAGCCAGCGCCCGCAGGCAACACAAGCAAACTGGTCAGGTCAACGATTTCTTGGGGAGAGCAATCACATGACGGTGGTGGACACCTACTTGCACAGCGGGCCGACCTACTACCAAGGCATGCACAAGAACAAGATCGACCATTTCGTGATGCCGATCACAGCAAGGCCACGAGTGCGACAACTCCACCCGCTTCTAGGACTGGCTCGACGGCTGCAGCTTCACACCACAACGCATTTGCACGATCACGTGCCCGTGTATGTGAATATGGACATGTCCATCGCAGGAGCACGGACAAGTACCCTCACGCCAGCTGCCAACAGGGACACCATGATGGCAGCATACAGTACGAGCTTCAAACGCATCGAGTTCCTGAGGGCAGTGGAGAGCAGGGCCACGAACATCAGCGAAGAAGAATGGTGCGCTGACTGGGACCAGGGTAGTGTGCTAGGATGGCGGGACAAACTGTCGGAAGCAGTACGCAGCGCCATGCAGGAGACATACCTGAATAATAGCGTCAACATCATAGACTACGAAAACATGCGAAGCAAGAGGATTGAGCTGCTCCTGGAGAGGTCGAGGCTGCGCGCCGAGGTCGCAGCCACAGGAAGCAAGGCTCACTGCGGGGATGGCTCCACGCAGTTCGACATAATGGAGGCGAAGCTCAAGAAGCTACCCCGACGTCTGCAGCAACTTCGTCGCCACCAGAAGCAGACAAAGATGGGGCAGCTAGTCGAGGCGGTAGACAAAGCGTGGAAACATCACAGGCTTGCAGAACTTCACCGCCATCGCGCCATGCTCGCCAACACGGGCCGAGGGCCCAAGAAGCGTTGCATTTTCGCACCGAGACAGGGCATGACAATACAACAATGGACAGACGCCCCGGCACAACCTCCACAGGACGGAGGAATGGCGCGCGACAAGATAGACTGGCAGGCATGGACAGAAGATCAGACGTTCCTAACTCATTCGCATGAGCACGAAGCGCTCGGAGATCTGATTCGCGGCGACCGTGCAGGGCAGGCGCGATGCCTTCGGAGAGCACCCAAACGTAGAGCGGGGCCAACATGGGGAGTCTTGGCAGAGGCGCTGTGCTTTCGCATCGACCCGAAACGTCACAACAGCGAGAATGATCGGGAGTTCGTGCGACAGAACTTCAGCAGGCGCTGCAATGACCTTTCGGCGTTGGTCAGGATCGCAGGAGAGGCCCCCCCGAGCACCATCAGGTCCCAGTCCTTCGCGCAGAGTAAGAGCAACGAGGGGCATCAAGGGCCAACGGGCGCCCCGCTGTTTCGACGCTCCTGGGACGTCTTACCTCGGGCAGCTTCAGATGACCTCTTCGGAGACCCACGCCCCCCGATTTCGCGCGCGGAGGGATACGGGGGCGCCGAGAGGAAGGGCGCACACTGAGTTCGTCTGCGGGGCTTTGGAGATGTCGGCAAGCAAAACTCAGCCACGCGCTGAGCAATTACGGCGGCGCGAACGAATTTGCACGCACATAGCGGACCAGATTGGACGAGCATCACGCAAACACAGCACGGCAGGAGAACATCTCTCATTCACAGCAAGCAGCGCAGAAAGCAACCGTACATGTCGAAGCGCACGACGGCGCAGCCGACTACCATCCGACCACGGGGACCACAATGGGCCATTCCCTATCGGCTGGAGATTTCGTTGACATGTATTCACCCACGGTTGAGGCATTGACTAACCGACTGGCAGCCGATGACGTTAGCTACAGTTGGCTCCATGGGCTGTGCTCACTTTCACGGGCGGAGGAAGATGCAGGCGTCGGCCTCTTCGTGGGCGATGTATCACGCATACAAATTCATGCATATGTTCCCAACGCTAAGTTCATGACACAGCAGCTAAATCATGCCAGAGCGAGTTTGCAGAGATTCGCACATCGGAATGGTCACTTTTTGAACCCACATAAAACGAACCACCTCGTCAATTTCGCGGGTCAGGGATCCTCTGAGGCGGCGCGGGAAGTGAGCCGACAGAAGCGAGCCCGGGAAACAGCGCGCCGGGAAGTCCGCGCCCTGGGACCGACTTTGAGCTTCGATGGTGTCTTGAGAACAGAACTACAGAACCGCATGAAAGGAGGCCTAGCAGCTTGGAGATCGCTAGGCGAAGCATGGCGGCAACCGCTACACCCGCGCCTCTGCCGCGCGCTCATCCTTTGTTTCGTGCACAGCGCTGCGGCCACAGTCCTCGCGGCGTCTGTCTTGCCCGAGGCGTTCACGGACAAGCTAGACTCCGCGACGGTGCGAATGCTGCGCTTCCTGAAGCAGGACAAGGCCCAGACCGAATACAACGGTCGAGTCAGGACCCTCACTAACAGCGCAGCGTTTAGATACTGGAGGGCAAGTCGCACGGCCACCGAATTGATGTTTCAGAGACTGCGGCGGCGGCAACAGATTGCGAGACAGCCGCAAAACAACCGCCAAGTCCTTGCCGTAATCTTGGACTCTGGAGCTGGACCGATTTATCGAACAACCCAGGCTAGGGGCAACGGGCGGGCTCGCGGAGTACAGAGCACCTTGGCCGTGCGAACTCGGAGGCGACCTGGAGGCACTGGCTAGTGTAGACGCGGGGTTTGATCAGATCTGAGAAAGCAGGCACAACGCCCCGGTCTTTCAGGACCAAGATGCGGGGAAACTGTTCGGGGAGATCCACGTGGGTTTACCTTAGGCATTTCCTGAGTCGAGACGGGGCCCAGCGAGTTCAACAACTCTTAGCACGAATAGGTCTTACGGCGACGAACGGCAGTACTTTGGACACGTCTGATCACGAGGGCGACGACGGCGCCGCCAGCGACGGCAGCACCATCGTGGATGAGTACGCGCGCACGCACGAGGTTGGAGAGGAGGGCGAGGGGACGCGGGATGTCTTTCACGACGGTCAAGGCACTCACGGCGCACGTCACCCTCGCCCACAACCTGAGGCATTTGCACTCCATGGCTGCACAGACGAATGTGTGCCCATGGTGTCGAGCAGTTTTCGCTAGCCGTGCGTCGTGCTTGAGACATGCGATCACTATGTCCAAGTCAGATCCGATGCTGCGCCCCACTCGAGCCACTTGGTTCAGTTTTGATCCAGACGAGAAGCCATTTTACACGCGCGGCTACTGCCGCCGCGAAGGCAGTTGCCTACATGAACACCTTACACATGTTCGCGACCACGCTGCTGGGCCTGACGATACCGCGGCGAGCAACAGCGGGGAAGCCCAGCAGGCCCAGAAGCGACGCTGGAGAGGCCGCGGCAGCGGCATCAGCGCCGAAACACAAGCAGCAGCGCGGCGGCCAGATGAAGCCCACTGGCAACGGCAATGGGTTAGGCGACGCCACGATGTCAGAGGAGACCGACCTCGCAGAGAAGCTGAGCATCAACAACGCGCAGGTGATCCGCAAGGTATCGGGCAGACTGCAGGAGTTCTACCTGGCCCCAGACAGGAACGCCGCCGTGGACGCGGCGGCAGAAGCAAGGGGCCCACGCGAAGAGCGCAGCAAAGAGATGGGCGCGAAGCAGCTCGGACCACCTCACCTCCACATCGGAGCTGGTTTCTTCAAAGAGCTGAGCCAAGGCGGCACGCTGGAAGGCGAGGCGAAGACAGATATGGAGGAGTCCCGCATGATAGCGGAGATCACGTTGATGAACGACTTCGGTGGCGTCGTGAGTTACGGCAAAGTGAAGAAAGCCTGCGGCGAGCAGGGCCAGGAAGAGAAATGGAAAGTATACATCATGTTCAACCCATTGGCGGCGACACCGTGAAACGCCCACTGGCTGGAACAGCTCAACACGAGTCACGCGGGCAACCAGGAAGCGAAGATCCAGCTCGGCAAGTGTTGCATGAACCTCGGCGCTCCACCCCCGCCAGGACTCGAACGCCAGATCCAGACGGCGCCCAGGGCCAGGCAGCAGCAGCAGGGGTGAACATGGACAGCCTGAGACGGCTGGCGAGCCGAGGCAGCGCCAGACCGCACGAACCCCGGAGACTGATAGGCAACAGCAGGGACAGATGGCACGCGAATGAAGCGTAGACAAACCGTAGTTGATTTTATTTGCTGGGATAGCAAGAAAGCAAGGTCTGCAGCGTCGCTCCGTTGTTTTTTTCGGGCGCGTTTTCCAGGGCCCCCTCCCTCCTCCGCGTTCCTGGTCTCGGCCTCTTCTCCTCCCCCTGGGATGTGCCCGCATGGGGCTTCCTGCTTGCCGTGACCCCCTTGGCCCGACTGGGCTTTGGGACGTCTGTAATCATGCAGCAGAGACTTGTTAGATAGTGGATCGGGCGGGGGGTCGGATGGTGAGGAGGGGGGGGGTGCGGCGGCAGACTCGGGGGCGATTGGCCAAAAGGTCCTAAGCCCCCGCTGACGATACGCAACGGTATTTTGTCTTTTTTTCGTCGGGCTGGCCTTGCGCTGCAGCGGGCCAAAAGGCCTAAAAGCAACGGGCCCCGCAGGCGACCCTCTTCGCAACGCCTTTGTAGCGCGCCGGCAGCCCAGGCTCTCAGAGAACAATCGCGGACAGCTGCCCAGGCGTCCGACTCCTCTTCCTCCTCCTCCTCCTCCTCCTCCTCCGCCTCCTCCTCCTCCTCCTCCTCCTCCTCCTCCTCCTCCTCCTCCTCCTCCTCCTCCTCCTCCTCCTCCCCCTGGCTTCGGGAGCGTCCTGGGGGCCGCTTTGGAGTCCAGGAGACGTCTTAGGGGCCCACTCGAGGGCTTCCAGATGGGGTCCGAGCAGATGGGGTCGGAGGATCGCGCCGCATCGCCAATGCATCGACGACGCGGCTCGACGCGGAGCCCGACATTCTCCACACCGACATCGCCGACGCATCGGTTTCTCCTCCTC
>CAUYUJ010022637.1:225305-256643 GCA_963575745.1 Prorocentrum cordatum | reverse complement strand
TTCAACACCTCTGTTAAAAAGTAAGCGTTTTGCTTCTCGGGCCATCTACTTGGACCCCATCTACTCGGACCCCATCTAGGAGGCCTCTAGAGAAGCGGGGGCATCTGGCAGGCCCAGGGTGCGGACGAGTAGTCCTATACCCTAGACCGCATCGGTGGCGCGCAAGAGTTACCCTGGGCAAGAGTGACCGTTGAAGCGCGGCTTGCCGATCGGTGCGTGCGATGCGGCAGAAGCGGCTTGCGCGCTTGGCTGTGCCCCCCCCCACCCCCCGTGTCCTCCGAAAGCCGCGTGCGACAGTCATTCTGGCGAAGGCTCACTCGGCTTTCTCGCCATACCTCGGGTCTCCAGCGGACCTTCTTGACGATTCAGACATCCCCCGAACGATCTCGTCGAGGTGCAGCTGCTGGAACGCATTCCAAATTCCGAGGTAGAAAAACTTCCCAGAACTTCAAAAAATTAGCGAACGCATCGGGAAACGTTGGGGGAAACGTGCAGCCGACAAGGGCGTTCTGGAGCTTCCTCGGTGCGCCCCACAGCGCTTTGGAATGGCCGCGGCGCCCCGCAACTCTCGGGTGTTGCCAAAGGTGTTCCGGGCCCAACCATCCATAGCAATTGTGGATCAAATCATTTCAGATCAATCAATTCGACAATTCAATTCGACACAAGCTACTTTTCTGTACTGCACACATACGTGGAAAGGCGAACCCATGGTGCTCACTATCGTTCACCTTGTACTATTCGCCAACTTCGCCCTGCCACTGCAGGCAGTAACGCTGCAGAATGCAGCAGATGAGGCGCTGCTCAGGCGTGCTGGTCGTGGCGCTGCAGCGGGTGAAGCTGGCAATCGCAATGGCATGGTAACTCTCCAGTACCTTATGGACCAGCACGTCGCGTCGGAGACCGAGCTCCATCTTCGTGCGGGCGAAACGTGGCGCAAGTACGCAAACCAACTTGCCGATAGCGGATGCAGCTACAAAGGGGGGTTGTTGCCTTGCCCCAATGGCAACATCTGTTATTACACAGGACACGGAGGCTTGAACGTGACAGCCACAGTGGAATATCGCGGGAACATCATCAAGACAGTCATATCCCCCGACCCTGATGCAGGAATCGACATGCCAGACATCGTGACGTTCTTGGGGGCTAGTACCGACGACGCTCCGGCGATGCTGATGGATGTGCCAGCGGAATACCGGCGAACAGCGAACCCCGTCATGCTGAAGATGTTTTTCGTGGAGGATACTGATGATGTCAGTGAGCAGTGCCCTCATGACAGTGAGCGCGTGGAGTCCGTGGGGAACGGCAGTGCGTCGTACCGCCTGGAGAACAACACGATCACAGTTTCAACGCAAAGCCCGAACACGTTCATGGGCATGGCCTTCGATTTCGTCAGCGAGGCACCTGTGGTCATACCCCAGCGTCGAGAATCCCTACGGAACGGAGATCGTCTGTGAGCCGTGCAGAGAGAAGGTCGAGGGTGCTCCAGTCGGAGGAGTTGCCGGCTCCTCGATAGTCGCTTAGAGGTCAGTATACGCAAAGTCTGCTTTGGCCAAGGGATGAAGACGCGCCAACGCAAAGAGAAGCAAGCGCACCAGCGCGCAGGACGGTCTCAAGACCGACAGACAGGCGCCATGGCAGGAGGTGCAGCCGCCGTGGCCGTCGGAGTCTTAGCTTGCGTGTTTACTTTCATCGGCTGCTTCACGGTGTCGCCGTTCTTGGTGACGATGGGGACCATCTCGGTGACGATGGGGACCATCTCGGTGACAAACGGTGCTTGCGACTGTTGGGCTAACGATAACGCGGGACAGACCGCTTGCGGGTTGGCGCGGTGAGCGGTGGCCGAACACCCTCGGCCCTCGCCCCAGGCGAAATTCTAGGTTCATACCTCTGTTTTCATGTGGGGGCGAGGGCTGCGAGAGCGCAATGACAGTCTCCAACAACAGCTGGCGGGCTACCAGCGCGATCAGGATCTGGGATGTCTTGCATTGAGGGGCTGGGAGCATGGGATCGGAGGGGAATGGCATGAAGGTGCGACGCACGGGTCTGCTGCAATTTTTTGTAAGTGTTGCCCCCTCGCAGCTCCGATCTTACGATCCATGAGGAGGAGTGGGAGAGTGGTGGAGCAGGGAGGAGGTAGTCGAAGACAACATAAAACATGCAGGCTCGGAGGTCCACGCGGATCGCATGGATCGGCGCTGGACCCCCGCGCAGGTGTCTTGGCCCGGCGTAGGTCCGAGAGATCCGCGCGGAGGTCCGAAAGTCGGTGCTCGTGCAGTGGTCTGTTCCTCTGGGCTGGGGGGAGAAGGCGGAGTTCGGCAAGGAGGGAGGGCGGGCGGGGAGGGCGGAAGGGAGGGAGGGGGAGGAGGAGGGCGGGAGCGGGGGAGGGAGGAGGACCGCTGTCTTGGACCGCTGTGGTTGGGGGGCCCGTCAGGGTGACGGCATGACCGCCCCGTGATTCGGAGGAGGAGAAGGTACCCATACCGCCACCATTCCCTGGTTTTCGCCGTTTTGGGCCTCCCAGGAGGCCCTCGTCGCCACCGCTGGATCCGGTTCGAAATTCTGGTCAGAACGCACCCCTGGAGAGGTCTGGGGAGCAGCGGTACTAGTGCCTTTTTGTTTCCCCAGTGATTGACTTTGCTGCCCGCGCCAGCTGGGGGTACAGGGGGTACAGGGCGGCGGGTGGGGACCCCGCGCCCCCCCCCCCAGTGAGGACAAGCAGGTTCCGCCCCCCGGGGGTGCCGGACGGGGAGGGAAGGGGGGAAGCAGGGGAAGTCGGGTAGGCAGTGGGGGGGCAGCGTCCAAAAAAAGACGTGGGCATTCTACACTTTCATATGAAAGTCAGCGTTTCGCTCGAGACATGCCCTTTAATAAGGCCTTCGAGCGTGCCCTCTAAACCCCATCTGGTCTCCTCCTCCTCCTCCTCCTCCTCCCGCCTCCTCCTCTTCCGTCCTCCTCCTCCTCGTGCGCTGTCTCCTTCCCTCGCCCCGCTCCCCTCCTCCTCCTCCTTGCTCATATCCCCTCACTCCTCCTCCTACGCCTCCTCCTCCTCGTCCTCCGCGTCCTCGTCCCTCGTCCGCAGTTTCGCCCCTCATGTTTTTTCCTCCTCCTTCTCGTCCTCCTTCCACCCCCTCCTCCACCTCCTCCCCCTCCTCCTCCTCCCCCTCGTTCTACTCCCCCGCCGCCTCCTCCCTCATCATCCTTCTCCTCCGCCTCCTCCTCCTCTCCTCCTCCTCCTCCTCCGCCCTCCTCCCTCCCCTCCTCCTCCTCCGCCCCTCCTCCTCCTCCTCCGCCTCCCGTCGTCCTCCTTACCAGTCGCCTCCCCCTCCCTCCTCCTCCGCCTCCTCCTCCTCCTCCGCGCCTCGTCGTCCCTTGCCCCCTCCTCCGGCCCATACGCCCCCCCTTCCTCCCGTCCTCATCCCCCCTTCCCTCCTCACCCTAGGCTCCTGCCGCTGCTGCGGCTGCTTCTGCTCGCTCTGCGCTTCTCCGCCGCCTCCCCTCCTCCTCCTCCTCCTCCTCCTCCTCCTCCCCCTTCTCCGCCGCACTCCTCCGCCGCCGCCTCCTCCCCCCCCCTTCTCCCCACTCTTCCTCCTCCTCTCCTCCCCCTCTCCTCCCCTCCTCCTTATCAGCATCAATCATCATCATCATCATCATCAGCATCATCACCATCATCATCATCATACAGCATCCTCCATCATCATCATCATCATCCCCCTTCTCCTCCTCCGCCCTTCCTCCTCCCTCCGCCCCTCCTCCTCCCCTCCCTCCTCCTCCTCATCCTCCTCCTCCTCCTCCTGCTCCTCCTCCTCCTGCTCCTCCTCCTCGTCTTCCTGTTATTCCTCCTCCTCGTCCTCTTCCTCTTCCTCGTCCTCCTCCTCCTTCCCTTTTTGCTCCTTCTCCTTCCTCCTGCTCGTCGTCCTCCTCCCCTTCCTCCTGCTCCATTTCCTCCTCTTCCTCATCCGCCTCCCCCTCCCCTCCTCACTCTTCTCCTGCTGCTGCTGCTGACGATGATCCTTCTCCTCCTCTTCCGCCTCCTCCTCCTCCCCCTTTTCCACCGGTAGTCGTCTTCTCCGTCGTCCTCCTCATGCGGAGGAGTGGGGATGATAGTCAGGAATATGTTTGTGAACGTTCGGGGGGCGCGAGTGTACCATTTGTGAGCGTTCGGAGAGTTCGGCTATATTACATGAGATCGAGGTGATGCTGCAAGTTATTGCGCAACTCTGCCCTTTCACGTGCGTCCCGTTCATACCAGGAGAGATTTGAAAAACGAGCGTTTCGCCTAAGACATCCTTGCCAAATCGCGAAGTTGGAGGTCGTGTCTTAAGACGCGGTATGCTGAAAATGAGCGTTTCGCCCGAGAAATCCTTGGAAAATGAAGGTGTTGACATCGCTGTCCTAATCTCCGGACCTTCGAAAATGGCCGTTTCGCTTGAGCCATCCCTGAAAAATCAGAGTCGCCAAGAGCTCTTTTGAAGCATCGTTTCGGAGCGCTCTCGGATGACCTCCAAGATGCCCCAAGAAGCGAAATGATTTAAAAAAACATGTGTTTTCAACACCTCTGTTTAAAAGTAAGCGTTTCGCTTCTCGGGCCATCTACTTGGACCCCATCTACTCGGACCCCATCTAGGAGGCCTCTAGAGAAGTGGAGAGCATCTGGCAGGCCCAGGGTGCGGACGAGTAGTCCTATACCCTAGACCGCATCGGTGGCGCGCAAGAGTTATCCTAGGCAAGAGTGACCGTTGAAGCGCGGCTTGCCGATCGGTGCGTGCGATGCGGCAGAAGCGGCTTGCGCGCTTGGCTGTGCCCCCCCCAACCCCCCGCGTCCTCCGAAAGCCGCGCGCGACAGTCATTTCGGCGAAGGCTCACTCGACTTTCGCGCCATACCTCGGGTCTCCAGCGGACCTTCTTGACGATTCAGACATCCCCCGAACGATCTCGTCGAGGTGCAGCTGCTGGAACGCATTCCAAATTCCGAGGTAGAAAAACTTCCCAGAGCTTCCAAAAATTAGCGAACGCATCGGGAAACGTTGGGGGAAACGTGCAGCCGACAAGGGCGTTCTGGAGCTTCCTCGGTGCGCCCCACAGCGCTTTGGAATGGCCGCGGCGCCCCGCAACTCTCGGGCGTTGCCAAAGGTGTTCCGGACCCAACCATCCATAGCAATTGTGGATGAAATCATCTCAGATCAATCAATTCGACAATTCAATTTGACACAAGCTACTTTTCTGTACTGCACACATACGTGGAAAGGCGAACCCATGGTGCTCATTACCGTTCACCTTGTACTATTCGCCAACTTCGCCCTGCCACTGCAGGCAGTAACGCTGCAGAATGCAGCAGATGAGGCGCTGCTCAGGCGTGCTGGTCGTGGCGCTGCAGCGGGTGAAGCTGGCAATCGCAATGGCATGGTAACTCTCCAGCACCTTATGGACCAGCACGTCGCGTCGGAGACCGAGCTCCATCTTCGTGCGGGCGAAACGTGGCGCAAGTACGCAAACCAACTTGCCGATAGCGGATGCAGCTACAAAGGGGGGTTGTTGCCTTGCCCCAATGGCAACATCTGTTATTACACAGGACACGGAGGCTTGAACGTGACAGCCACAGTGGAATATCGCGGGAACATCATCAAGACAGTCATATCCCCCGACCCTGATGCAGGAATCGACATGCCAGACATCGTGACGTTCTTGGGGGCTAGTACCGACGACGCTCCGGCGATGCTGATGGATGTGCCAGCGGAATACCGGCGAACAGCGAACCCCGTCATGCTGAAGATGTTTTTCGTCGAGGATACTGATGATGTCACTGAGCAGTGCCCTCATGACAGTGAGCGCGTGGAGTCCGTGGGGAACGGCAGTGCGTCGTACCGCCTGGAGAACAACACGATCACAGTTTCAACACAAAGCCCGAACACGTTCATGGGCATGGCCTTCGATTTCGTCAGCGAGGCACCTGTGGGTCATACCCTGGCCTTCGAGATCCCTGTCGGGACGGAGATCGTCTGGGTGAGCCGTGCAGAGATGGTCGAGGTGCTCCAGTCGGAGGAGTTGCCGGCTTCCCTCGAGAGGCGCTTAGAGGAGCAGTTACGCAAGTCTGCTTTGGCCAAGGGGATGGATGACGCGCTCACGCAGAAGGGAAGCAGGCGGCGCAGGCGGCGCAGGTCGGGCTGCTCAGCCGGACAGACAGGCGCCATGGCAGGAGGTGCAGCCGCCGTGGCCGTCGGAGTCTTAGCTTGCGTGTTTACTTTCATCGGCTGCTTCACCGTGTCGCCGTTCTTGGTGACGATGGGGACCATCTCGGTGACAAACGGGGCTTGCGACTGTTGGGCTAACGATAACGCGGGACAGACCGCTTGCGGGTTGGCGCGGTGAGCGGTGGCCGAACACCCTCGGCCCTCGCCCCAGGCGAAATTCTAGGTTCATACCCTTGTTTTCATGTGGGGGCGAGGGCTGCGAGAGCGCAATGACAGTCTCCAACAACAGCTGGCGGGCTACCAGCGCGATCAGGATATGGGATGTCTTGCATTGAGGGGCTGGGAGCATGGGATCGGAGGGGAATGGCATGAAGGTGCGACGCACGGGTCTGCTGCAACGTTTTGCAAGTGTTGCCCCCTCGCAGCTCCGATCTTACGATCCATGAGGAGGAGTGGGAGAGTGGTGGAGCAGGGAGGAGGTAGTCGAAGACAACATAAAACATGCAGGCTCGGAGGTCCACGCGGATCGCATGGATCGGCGCTGGACCCCCGCGCAGGTGTCTTGGCCCGGCGCAGGTCCGAGAGATCCGCGCGGAGGTCCGAAAGTCGGTGCTCGTGCAGTGGTCTGTTCATCTGGGCTGGGGGGAGAAGGAGGAGGTCGGCAAGGAGGGAGGGCGGGCGGGGAGGGCGGGGAGGGCGGAAGGGAGGGAGGGGGAGGAGGAGGGCGGGAGCGGGGGAGGGAGGAGGACCGCTGTCTTGGACCGCTGTCGTTGGGGGGCCCGTCAGGGTGACGGCATGACCGCCCTATGATTCGGAGGAGGAAGAGGCACCCATACCGCCACCATTCCCTGGTTTTCGCCGTTTTGGGCCTCCCAGGAGGCCTCGTCGCCACCGCTGGATCCGCTTCGAAATTCTGGTCAGAACGCACCCCGGGAGAGATCTGGGGAGCAGCGGTACCGGTGCCTTTTTGTTTCCCCAGTGACTGGCTTTGCTGCCCGCGCCAGCTGGGGGTACAGGGGGTACAGGGCGGCGGGCGAGGCCCCGCGCCCCCCCCCCAGTGAGGACAAGCAGGTTCCGCCCCCCGGGGGTGCCGGAGGGGGAGGGAAGGGGGGAAGCAGGGGAAGGCGGGTAGGCAGTGGGGGGGCAGCATCCAAAAAGAAACGTGGGCATTCTACACTTTCATATGAAAGTCAGCGTTTCGCTCGAGACATCCTCTTTTAACAAATGCCTTCGAGCGGGCCCTCTAAACCCCATCTGGTCTCCTCCTCCTCCTCGTCCTCATCCTCCTTCTCCTCCTCTCCCTCCTCCTGCTCTGTCTCCTTCTCCTCCTTCTCCTCCTCCTCCTCCTCGTCCTCTTCCTGTTTTTCCTCCTTCTCGTCCTCTTCCTCCTCCTCCTCCTCCTTCTCCTCCTTCTCCTCCTCCTCCTCCTCTCCCCCCCTCCTCCTGCAGTCGTCGTCTTCGCCGTCGTCCTCCTCATGCGGAGGAGTGAGGAGGATAAGCAGGAATATGCTTGCGAACGTTCGGGGGGCGCGAATCCCTTGTGAGCGTTCGGAGAGCTCGCCTATCTTACATTTGATCGGCATGATGCTGCAAGATCTTGCGCAACTCTTCCCTTCCACGCGCGTCCCGCTCATGTCAGGAAAGTTTTGAAAACGAGCGTTTCGCCTGAGACATCCTTGCAGAATCGCGAAAACGGGGGGTCAAATCTTAAGATGTCCTGTGCTGAAAATGAGCGTTTCGCCTGAGAGATCCTCGGACAATGGGGATGTTGAAATCGTTGGTCTAATCTGCGGACATCCAAAAATGGGCGGCCCGCCTGAGAGATCCTCGAAAAAATGATGCGCCAAGAGCTCCTGTAAGGCATCTGTTCGGAGCGATCTCGGATGACCTCAAAGATGGACCAAGAAGGGGACTCATTAAGCAAAAACCACGGGTTTTCAATATTTTCGTTTAAACATCGGCGACTCGCTCGAGACACCCCCTAACAAATGTCTTCGAACGGGCCCTCGAAACCATATGGTCTCCTACCCCTCCTCTTTCTCCTCCTCCTCCTCTCCTCCTCCTCCTCCTCATCATCATCATCCTCCTCTTCCTCCTCATCCTTTCCTCCTCCTTCTCCTCTTCTGCCTCCTCCTGTTTTTCCTCCTCCTCCTCCTCGTCCTCCTCCTCCTCGTCCTCTTCCTCCCGTTCTTCCTCATTATCCTTCCTCCTCCTCGTCCTCCTTTTCCCCCTGCTCCTGCTCATGCTTCCCCTCTTCCTCGTAAAAATGAGCGTTTCGCCAGAGACATCCTTGGAAAAAGGGAAGTTGATTTCGCTGTCTGAATCTTCTGGATTTCAAAAATGGCCGTTTCGCATGAGACACCCTCGACAACATGAGATGCACCAAGAGCTCGTTTAAGGCATATGTTCAGAGCGCTCCTGGATGATCTCCAAGATGGCCCAGGAAGAGAAGTTGTTGAAAAACCGATCAGTGTTCAACACGTTCGTTAAAAAATCAGCGTTTCGCTAGAGGCATCCCCTGACAAATGCCTTCGAACTGGCCCTCGAAACCATCTGGTCTCCTCCTTATCCTCTTCCTCCTCCTCCTCCTCCTCTTCATCCTCTGTCTCCTTCTCAGCCTGCTCTTCCTCCTCCTCCTCTTCCTCCTCCTCCTCCTCCTTTCCTTCTTCCTCCGTCTCCTTCCTCCTCCTCGTCGTCTTGCTCCTCCTCCTCCTCCTGCTCCGTTTCCTCCTCTTCCTCGTCCTCCTCCTCCTCCTCCTCCCTTTCTCACTCTCTTTTCCTGCTGCTGCTGCTGCTGCTGCTGTTGTCGCTGCTGCTCCTTCTTCGTTTCCTTTTCCTCCTCCCCCCCCTCCTCCTCTTCCTCCTCTTCCTCCTCCTCCTCCTCCTACTCCCCCTCCTCCCCCGGTCGTCGTCTTCGCCGTCGTCATGCAGAGAAATGCGGAGGGTAATCAGCAGTACGTTTGTGAACGTTCGGGGGGGCGCATGTCCATACGTATCCTTTGTGAATTCGCCTATCTGCTGTTTGATCGCGATGGTGCTTTCCGCGCTTCCCGGTTACCGCGTCTCGTCCGTTTACGCGCTTCCCGTTCATGTCAGGGAAGGTTTGAAAAATCGAGCGTTTGGCATGAGACATCCTCGCCAAGTCGCGACTTGGAGGTCGTAGTTTAAAACGTGCTATGCTAAAAATGAGCGTTTCGCCAGAGACACCCTCGAAAAATAGGTATGCTGAAATCGTTGTCCGAATCGTCGGACCTTTGAAATGGGCGTTTCGCTTGAGACGTCCTCGAAAAAAAGATGCGCCAAGAGCTCGTGGAAGGCATATTTTCGGAGCGCTCTTGGATGACCTCCAAGATGCAAGGATGGCCCAAGAAGCGAAATGATGGTAAAACCCGGATGTGTTCAACGCTTGTGTTAAAAAGTAAGGTTCTCGCTCGAGATATCCCCCGAACCATGCTTTCGAGCAGGTCCTCGAAACCATCTGGTCTCCTCCTTCTCATCAACATCATCAGCATCCTGCTCTTCCTCCTCCTTCTCATTCTCCTTCTTCTCCTCCTCCTCCTCTTCCTCGTCCTCCTCCTCTCCTCCTCCTCCTGCTCCTCCTCCTCTTCCTGTTCCTCCTCCTCGGCCTCTTCCTCCTCATCCTTGTTCCTATTTTTCGTTTCTCCTCCTCCTCCTCGTCCTCCTCATTCCCCTCCTCCTTCTCTTTCCTCGTCTTCCTCGTCGTCCTCCCCCTCCCCTCCTCACCCTCCTGCTGCTGCTGCTGCTGCCCCTCCTCCTCCCCCTCCTCCTCTTCCTCCTCCTCCTCCTTCTCCTCCTCCTCCTACTCCCCACTCCTCACTCCCCACTCCCCCTCCTCCACCTGTCGTTGTAAAACATCGTTTCGCTCGAGATGTCCCTGAAAAAATGCCTTCGAGCTGGCCCTCGGCATCTGGTCTCCTCCTCCCCCTCCTCCTCCTCATCATCATCATCCTCATCCTCCTCATCCTCCTCCTAATCATTCCTCCTCCTCCTCGTAGGTCTCATTCTCCTCCTCCTCCTCCTTCTCCTCCTTCCCCTCCTCATCATCATCATCATCCTCCTCCTCTTCCTCTTCCTCCTTCTTCTTCTCCTCCTTCTCCTTCTCCTCCTCATGTTCCCTCTCCTCCTTCTCTTCCTCCTCCTCCTTCTCATTCTTCTCATCCTCCTTCTCTTCTTCCTCCTTCGCCTTCCTCATCCTTCTCCTTCCTCGCCGTCCTCCTCGTTCCCCTCCTCCTGCTCCTGTTCCTCCTCTTCCTCTTCCTCCTCCCCCTCCCCTCCTCACCCTCTACTCCTGCTGCTGCTGCCGCTGCTGGTGATGTTGCTCCTCACCCTCCTCCTCCTTCTACAATTACTCAATATGAAAATACTCTCCCTCTTCCCCTGATGGCGTCCGGGTGATGGCCGCACATTCTCCGCGTATTGTTTTTTACACAGGATGCCCGGGAAATCCCGGGAAACGACTCTCGCTGAGGCGCCGGCGTCATTTTCGGGCCGAACGCCCCCCGCGTACTGTTCTTTTACACACAGGATTCCCGGGAAACGGGTTTTCGCTTGCGTTTTTCCCAACCATCTTGTGGTGTTGGGTCCTCGTTTTGAAGAGACGGTGCCCCGCGTTCCTCTCCTCCTTCCTCCTCCCCCTCCTCCCTCCTCCCCCTCCTCTTCTCTCTTCCGTCAGAATGATCATCTGCAGCATCATCCTCATCCACATCCTCATCCTCATCATCGTCTTCATCATCGTCCCCACCGCCCATGTCGTCACACCCCTCACACGTTTCGTGGCCCCATAGGGAGCTCCACCGAAGGTCCCACTGGGGGCGTTCGCATGCGTCTCCCCCACCCTGGACAGCGTTTCGTGGCCCCATAGGGAGCTCCACTGAAGGTCCCAATAGGGGTGTTCGCATGCGTCTCCCCCACGCAGGACAGCGTTTCGTGGCCCCATACATAGGGAGCTCCACCGAAGGTCCCAGTAGGGGTGTTCGCATGCGTCTCCCCCACCCAGGACAGCGTTTCGTGGCCCCATAGGGAGCTCCACCGAAGGTCCCACTGGGGGTGTTCGCATGCGTCTCCCCCACCCAGGACAGCGTTTCGTGGCCCCATAGGGAGCTCCACCGAAGGCCCAAGTGGGGGTGTTCGCATGCGTCTCCCCCACCCAGGACACTGTTTCGTGGCCCCGTAGGGAGCTCCACCGAAGGTCCCAATAGGGGTGTTCGCATGCGTCTCCCCCACGCAGGACAGCGTTTCGTGGCCCCATAGGGAGCTCCACCGAAGGTCCCAGTAGGGGTGTTCGCATGCGTCTCCCCCACCCAGGACAGCGTTTCGTGGCCCCATCGGGAGCTCCACCGAAGGTCCCAATAAGGGTGTTCGCATGCGTCTCCCCCACCCAGGATAGGGACTCCACCGTGGGGGTCGCATGCGTCTCCCCCACCCAGGACAGCGTTTCGTGGCCCCATAGGGAGCTCCACCTAAGGTCCCAGTAGGGGTGTTCGCATGCGTCTCCCCCACCCAGGACAACGTTTCGTGGCCCCATGGGGAGCTCCACCGAAGGTCCCACTGGGGGTGTTCGCATGCGTCTCCCCCACCCAGGACAGCGCTTCGTGGCCCCATGGGGAGCTCCACCGAAGGTCCCAATAGGGGTGTTCGCATGCGTCTCCCCCACCCAGGACAGCGTTTCGTGGCACCATAGGGAGCTCCACCGAAGGCTCCAGTGGGGGTGTTCGCATGCGTCTCCCCCACCCAGGACAGCGCTTCGTGGCCCCATGGGGGGCTCCACCTAGGACACAGGTTTGCCTGTCCCCCACCCAGCATCACCTAGGAAAGCGTTGCGAGGAGGAGGGGGAGGAGGAGGAGGAGGAGGAGGAGGAGGAGGAGGAGGAGGAGGAGGAGGAGGAGGAGTGTCCTTTGGGCACATCTCACAGGCTTCGTTGCCTCATTAGGAGCTTCACCTGAGGTCCCAGTGGCGGAACTCGCATGGCGGCCAAGTGGCGGAGGCCGCGTGGTGGCGACCTCGTCTTTGTCTTCGGCGTATGGAGGACGCTTCCGGGCCCCGGGGCCATCAGAAATCGTTCCGGGGGAGAGGGGGGAGGAGGAGGAGGAGGGGGAGGAGGAGGGGGAGGAGGAGGAGGAGGAGGAGGAGGAGGAGGAGGAGGAGGAGGAGGAGGAGCAGGAGGAGGAGGAGGCGGAGGGGGAGGAGGAGAGGGGGGGGAGGAGGCGGGGGCCGATAACGGCAGGGCAGACCTGGCGAAGGACCCAACCATATGCAATTGTGAGTAACGCGTTGTGGGTGCCGCTTTCGGTGGGCCCCGAAACGCGTGAGGGGCGTGCCGTAATGGGTTGAGGGAACGCAAGCGGGCGGTCCCACTGGGGCCTTCGGTGGAGCTCTCTGTGGCGCCGCGAAACGCTGTACTGGGTGGGGGGGGGACGCATGCGGGCGGTGCCACGAGGACCTCCTGCTCATGCGGGCGCCGCGCATCGAGTTCTTCCTGGCAGGGCCGCCGGAGGGCTTGCGGAAGCAGCTGGAGCAGTTTGCTGCGCGCACGAGGCGGTGCAGAAGGGAGGCGACGGCCCTCGCCAGGGAGCTGGGCTTCACCGAGTTTATCCGCGAGGCTTGACCTGAGGAGCGGCCCGCCCGAGCCTCGCCGTCTCTCGACGGTCTGACTGTTTGGCTTCGCGCCGCGGGCAACCTGCGCGCGTCGCTGGGACCCTCTCGGGGCGACCAGCGCGCGTCCCGGGAATTTCGCGCTGCGCTCTGACCAGAGCCTCGCTCGCCCCCGTCGTCTCTCTGCCCAGCGGCCACAGGCTTGCCCGCTATCAGCCAGCCTGCTCGCTCTCCCCGCTGCGCACAGCGGACGACCTGCGCGCGTCGCCGGGACCCCTTCGGGGCGACCAGCGCGCGTCGCGGGGATTCCGTGCGGCGCCGCGCCAGCAGCCATGGACATCGGCGCGCACAGGCAAAGATGCAGAGAAGAAAGGGAAGGAAGCGGGCGCGATCCTCGGGAGGAGCGTCCACATTTATGTACGTAGACTGATTCGCACGCAGACTCATTCACAATCAGACTCACTCGCGCTCAGGCTCACCCGTTCTTAGCCTCTCGCACTCAGACCGACCGTCTTTGTTCGTATTGTGTACCCCGTGACGAATTTCGGCACGCCCCTCACACGGTTCGTGGCCCCATAGGGAGCGCGAGTGAAGATGGTATTCACAATTGCGGTATCCACAACTGCACATGGTTGGGTCCTTCGTCAGGCTAATGTTTATGATGCTCTCGCTGAGGCGCCAGCCTCATTTCTGCTCCCGAATCGTTCCGAATCGTGCTCCCGCTGCAGCGTGGGCCTCATTTTCGGATCGGTGTTTGGCCTCCGTCTTTCAGGATGGCGTTCTCGCCCCAGCGCGGGCCTCTTTCTCGCGCGCCCATCCGCCCGCCACCACCGCCGCACACCACCACCACCACCACCACCACCACCATCACAACCACCACCAGCACCAGCACCACCACCAGCACGAGCGCCAGCACCAGCACCAGCACCACCACCACCACCACCACCACAACCACGCACACACGCACGCACGCACGCACGCACGTGCACCACCACCCACTACGCACGCGCGCGCGGAGCCACAGGTCCGCTACGACACGCGTCCGCGGATAGAGAAAATCAGCGCCATGGTAAGGGATGGGAGGGAGGGGTAGGACGTCAGATATGACGCGAGATCACCTAGCTTGACTCCTCCTCCCCCTCCTCCTCCTCCTCCTCCTCCTCCTCCTCCTCCTCCTCCTCCTCCTCCTCCTCCTCCTCATCATCATCATCATCCTCATCCTCATCCTCATCCTCATCCTCATCCTTCTCCTCCTCCTCCTCCTCCTCCCCCGGCAGTCGTCTTTGCCGTCGTCCTCCTCATGTGGAGGAGTGGGGAGGATAATCAGGAATATGTGTGAACGTTCGGGGGTGCTCTTGTCCATACGTATCCCGTGTGAGCGTTCGGAGGGCTCGCCTATATTACATGTGATCGGCATGATGTTGCAAGTTATTGCGCAACTCTTCCCTTTCACGCGCTTCCCGCTCATGTCAGGAAAGGTTTGAAAAACGAGCGGTTCGCCTGAGACATCCTCGCCAGATCGCGAAGTCGTGGGTCGTGTATTAAGACGTCGTATGCTAACAATGAGCATTTCGCCAGAGACATCCTTGGAAAATGAGGGTGTTGAAATCGTTGGTAGAATCTTCGGACCTCCAAACATGGGGCGTCTCGGTTGAGACATCCCCGAACAAATGAGATGCAACAAGAGGTCATGTAAGGCAATTTTTCGGAGCGATCTCGGATGACCTCCAAGATGGCCCGAGAAGCGAAAGAAGTTAAAAGCACATGGTTTTGTAACACTTTCGTTGAACAATCAGCGTTTCGCTCGAGATGTCCCTGAACAAATGCCTTCGAACTGGCCCTCGACATCTGGTCTCCTCCTCCTTCTCCTCCTTCTCCTTTCTCCTCCTCCTCCTCCTCCTCCTCCTCCTCGGTCTCCTCCTCCTCCTCCTTCTCCTCCTCCTCCTCGTCATCTTCCTTCTCCTTCTCCTCCTGCTCATCCTCCTCCTCCTGTTCTTCCTCCTCCTCCTCTTCCTCTTCCTGCTCCTCCTCCTCCTCCCCTTTTTCCTCCTTCTCCTTCCTCCTCCTAGTTGTCATTATCGTTCCCCTCATCCTGCTCCTGTTCGTCCTCTTCCTCGTCCTCTTCCCCGTCCCTCCTCACCATCTTATCCTGCTGCTGCTGCTGCCGCTGCTGCTGCTCTCCTCTTCCTCCTCCTCCTCCTCCTCCTTCTCCTCCTCCTCCTCCGCCTCCTCCTCAGCATCATAATCAGCATCAGCAGCAGCATCATCAGCATCATCATCATCATCAGCATCATCCTCATCATCATCATCATCATCATCATCAGCATCATCATCATCATCATCATCATCATCATTCCCCTCCTCCCCTGGTAGTCGCCTTTGCTGTCGTCCTCCTCATGCGGAGGAGTGAGGAGGATAATCGGGAATATGTTTGTGAACGTTCGGGGGGCGCGTGTCCATACGTATCCCTTGTAAGCGTTCGGAGAGCTCGCCTATCTTACATTGGATCGGCATGATGCTGCAAGTTCTTGCGCAACTCTTCCCTTCCACGCACCTCCCGCTGATGCCAGGAAAGGTGTGAACAACGAGCGTTTCGCCTGAGACAGTCTCGTCAGATTGCGAAGCTGGACCGTTTCGCCAGAGACATCCTTGGAAAATGAGCATGTTGAAGTCGTTGGTCTAAGCTTCGGACCTCCAAAAATGAAAGTTTTGCCTGAGACGCCCGAGACACCCTTGAAAAAAAGGATGCGCCAAGAGCTCTTGTAAGGCATCTTCTCAGAGCGATCTTGGATGACTTCCAAGATGGCCCGAGAAGCAAATTCTTGGGGAAACCCATAGGGTTCTAACACTTCCGTTTGAAACAAACAGCGTTTCGTTCAAGACATCCCCCTAGAAAAGAGCGTTCGGACTGGCCCTCGAAACCATCTGGTGTGTTACTCCTCCTCCTCCTCCTCCTCCTCCTCCTCCTCCTCCTCCTCCTCCTTCTCTTTTCTCCCCCTCCTCCTCCTCCGCCTCTTCCTCCTCCTCCTACTCCTACTCCTCCTCCTCCTCCTCATCATCATCCTGTTGTTGTTCCTCCTCCTCGTCCTCTTCATTATCCTCCTTCCCTTCTCCCCCCTTCTCCTTCCCCCTTCTCTTCGTCGGTATCCTCCTCCTCCTCATCCTCCTCCTCCTCCTCCTCCTCCTCCTCCTCCTCCCCCTTCTCCTCCTCATCTTCCTCCTCCTCCGCCGCCTCCTCCCCTTCCTCCTCGTCCGCCTCCTCCTCCTCCTCCTCGTCTTCCTGTTATGCCTCCTGCTCGTCCTCTTCCTCCTCCTCGTCCTCCTCCTCGTCCTCCTTCCCTTCTTGCTCCTTCTCCTTCCTCCTGCTCGTCGTCCTCCTCCTCCCATTCCTCCTGCTCCATTTCCTCCTCTTCCTCGTCCTCCTCCCCCTCCCCTCCTCACCCTCTTCTCCTGCTGCTGCTGCTGCTGATGATCTTTCTCCTCCTCCTCACCCTCCTCCTCCCCCTTCTCCCCCGGTAGTCGTCTTTGCTGTCGTCCTCCTCATGCGGAGGAGTGATGAGGATAATCAGGAATATACTTGTGAACGTTCGGGGGGCGCGAGTGTACCCTTTGTGAGCGTTCGGGGAGTTCGGCTATGTTACATTAGATCGAGGTGATGCTGCAAGTTATTGCGCAACTCTTCCTTTCACGAGCGTCCCGTTCATACCAGGAGAGGTTTGAAAATTGAGCGTTTCGCGCCTGAGACATCCTCGCCAACTTGTGAAGTTGGGGGTCGTGGCTTAAGACGCGGTAGGCTGAAAATGATCGTTTCGCCCGAGACGTCCTTTGAAAATAAAGGTGTTGGCATCGCTGTCCTAATCTCTGGACCTTCGAAAACGGCCGTTTCGCTTGAGCCATCCTTGAAAAAATGAGAGTCGCGAAGAGCTCTGTTGAAGCATCTTTTCGGAGCGCTCTCGGATGACCTCCAAGATGCCCCAAGAAGCGAAATTATTATAAAAAATGTGTTTCAACATTTATGTTAAAAAGTAAGCGCTTCGCTTCTCGGGCCATCCTCCTCCTCCTCCTCCTCCTTCCCCCCTCCTCCCCCTGTAGTCGTTTTCGCCGTCGTCCTCATCATGCGGAGGAGTGAAGAGGACAATCAGGAATATGCTTGCGAACGTTCGGGGGACGCGTATCCCTTGTGAGCGTTCGGAGAGCTCACCTATATTACATTTGATCGCGATGATTCGGCAAGTTCTTGCGCAATTCTTCCCTTTCACACGCGTCCCGCTCATGTCAGGAAAGGTTTGAAAACCAGCGTTTCGACTGAGACGTCCTTACAACATCGCGAAAAATGTGGGTCCTGTCTTACAATATCCGATGCTAAAAATGATCGGTTCGCCCTAGACACGCTCGGAAGATGGGGATGTTGAAATCGTTGGTCTAATCTGCGGACCTCCAAACATCGGCGGCTCGCCTGATGTATTCTCGAAAAAATGATGCACCAAGAGCTCATGTAAGGCATATGGTGGGAGCGATCTCGGATGACCTACAAGATGGACCAAGAAGGGGATTCATTGAACAACGGGTTTTCAAGATGTGCGTTTAAACATCAGCGTTTCGCTCGAGACATCCCCTAACAGATGTCTTCGAACGGGCCCTCGAAACCATCTGGTCTCCTACGCCTCCTCCTCCTTCTCCTCCTCCTCCCCTTCCTCCTCCTCCTTCTCCTCCTCCCCCTCCGCATCCTCCTCCTCATCTTCCTCCGTTCCTCCTCCTCCTCCTCTTCTTCTTCCTCCTCCTGTTGTTCCTCGTCCTCTTCCTCCTTCTCCGTTCTCCTCCTCCTCCTCCTCCTCCTCCGTCTCCTCCTCGTCCTCTTCCTCCCGTTGTTCTTCCTTCTCCTTCCTCCTCCTCCTCCTCCTCCTCCTTGTTCCCCTGCTCCTGCTCATGCTCCCCCTCTTCCTCGTAAAAATGAGCGTTTCGCCAGAGACGTCCTCGGGAGAAGAGAAGTTGAACTCGCTGGCTTATTCTTCTGAGCTTCAAAACGGGCCGTTCCGCATGAGACACCCTCGACAACATAAGATGCACCAAGAGTTCGTTTAAGGCATGTGTTCGGAGCGCTCTTGGAAGACCTCCAAGGTGGCCCAGGAAGCGAAATCATTGAAAAACCGATCAGTGTGCAACACTGTCTTTATAAAATCAGCGTTTCGCTAGAGACATCCCCTAACAAATGCCTTCGAACTGGCCCTCGAAACCATCTGATCTCCTCCTCCTCCTCCTCCTCCTCCTCCTGTTCTGTCTCCTTCTTCACCTACTCTTCCTCCTCCTCGTCCTCCTCCTCCTCCTCCTCCTCTTCCTCCCCCTCCTCCTCCTCCTCCTCCTCATCCTCCCCTTCTTCCTCCTCCTTCCTCCTCCTCGTCGTCCTCCTCCTCCCCCTCCTCCTTCTCAGTGTCCTCTTCTTCCTCGTCCTCTTCCTTCTCCCCTCCTCACTCTCTTTTCCTGCTGCTCCTGCTGTTGTCGCTGCCGCTCCTTCTCATGTTCCTTCTCCTCCTTCTCCTCCTTGTTCTCCTCCTCTTCCTCCTCCTCTTCCTCCTCCTCCTCCTTCTCCCCCTCCTCCCCCTCCTCCCCCGGTCGTCGTCTTCGCCGTCGTCTTCATGCGGAAGATTGCGGAGGAGAATCAGGAATATGTTTGTGAACGTTCGGTGGGCGCGTGTCCATACGTACCCTTTGTGAGCTCACCTATCGGATATTTGATCGCGTTGGTGCTTTCCGCGCTTCCCTTTTACCGCTTCTCGTCCTTTTACGCGTTTCCCGTTCATGTCAGGAAAGGTTTGAAAAATCAAGCGTTTGGCTTGAGACGAACTCGCCAGATCACGATATTCGGGTCGTACCTTAAAACGTGCTATGCTAAAAATGGGCGTTTCGCTAGAGTCATCCTGTCCTAATCGTCGGACCTTTAAAATGGGCGTTTCGCTTGAGACATCCTCGAACAAATGATGCGCCAAGAGCTCGTGTAAGGCATCTGTGCGGAGCGATCTTGGATGACCTCCAAGATGCCAAGATGTCCCAAGAAGCGAAATGATGGAAAAAAAAACCAGAAAGTAAGGTTGAAAACACAATCGTTTTCAGCATGTGTGAAAAAGTAAGGTGCTTGCTCGAGACATCCCCCGAACTATGCTTTCGAGCAGGCCCTTGAAACCATCTGGTCTCCTCCTCCTCCTCCTCATCATCATCATCATCACCATCATCCTGCTCTTCCTCCTCCTCCTCCTCCTTCTCCTTCTCCTCTTCCTCGTCATCCTCCTCTCCTCCTCCTCCTCCTCCTCCTCCTCCTCCTCATCCTCCTTCTCCTCCTTCTCCTCCTCGGCCTCGTCCTCCTCATCCTCCCGTCCTTTTTCCTCCTTCTCCTTTCTCCTCCTCCTTCTCCTCCTCCTCGTCCTCCTCGTTCCCCTCCTCCTTCCCCTTCCTCCTCTTTCTCGTCGTCCTCCCACTCCCCTCCTCACCCTCCTGCTGCTGCTGCTGCTGCTGGTGCTGCTGCTAACCCTCCTCCCCCTCTTCCTCCTCCCTCTCCTCCTCCTCCTCCTCCTCCTCCTCCTCCTCCTCTCCTCCTCCTCCTCTTCCTCCTCCTCCTCCTCCTCCTCCTCCTCCTCCTCCTCCTCCTGCGCGTTTCGCCCGAGACATCCTTGGAAAATGAAGATGTTGGCATCGCTGTACTAATCTCTGGACCTTCGAAAATGGCCGTGTCGCCTGAGACATCTTTGAAAACATGAGAGACGCCAAAAGCTCTTTGAAGGCATCTTTTCGGAGCGCTCTCGGATGACCTCCAAGATGCCCCAAGAAGCGGAATGATTGAAAAAACCCATGGGTGTTCAACATTTCAGTTAAAAAGTAAGCGTTTCGCTTCTCGGGCCATCTACTCGGGCCCCATCTAGGAGGCCTCTAGAGAAACGGGGAGCATCTGGCAGGCCCAGGGTGCGGACGAGTAGTCCTAGACCCTAGACCGCATCGGTGGCGCGCAAGAGTTACCGTAGGCAAGAGGGACCGTTGAAGCGCGGCTTGCCGATTGGTGCGTGCGATGCGGTAGAAGCGGCTTGCGCGCTTGGCTATGGCTCCCCACCCCACCCCCCGCGTCCTCCGAAAGCCGCGCGCGACAGTCACTCCAGCGAAGGCTCACTCGGCTTTCGCGCCATACTTCGGGTCTCCAGCGGACCTTCGCGACGATTCAGACCCCCCCGAACGATCTCGTCGAGGCGCAGCTGCTGGAACGCATTCCGAATTCCGAGGCAGAAAAAACCTCCGGGAGCTTCCAAAAACTAGCGAACGCATCGGGAAATGTTGGGGGAAACGTGCAGCCGACAAGGGCGTTCTGGAGCTTCCTCGGTGCGCCCCAAAGTGCTCTGGAATGGCCGCGGCGCCCCGCACCTCTCGGGTGTTGCCAAAGGTGTTCCCGGCCCAACCATCCATAGCAATTGTGGATCAAGTCATTTCAGATCAATCAATTCGACACAAGCTACTTTTCTGTACTGCACACATACGTGAAAAGGCGAACCCATGGTGCTCAGTATCGCCCACCTTGTACTATTCGCCAACTTCGCCCTGCCACTGCAGGCAGTAACGCTGCAGAATGCAGCAGATGAGGCGCTGCTCAGGCGTGCTGGTCGTGGCGCTGCAGCGGGTGAAGCCGGCAATCGCAATGGCATGGTAACTCTCCAGTACCTTATGGACCAGCACGTCGCGTCGGAGACCGAGCTCCATCGTCGTGCGGGCGAAACGTGGCGCAAGTACGCAAACCAACTTGCCGAGAGCGGATGCAGCTACAAAGGGGGGTTGTTGCCTTGCCCCAATGGCAACATCTGTTATTACACAGGACACGGAGGCTTGAACGTGACAGCCACAGTGGAATATCGCGGGAACATCATCAAGACAGTCATATCCCCCGACCCTGCTGCAGGAATCGACATGCCAGACATCGTGACGTTCTTGGGCGCTAGTACCGACGACGCTCCGGCGATGTTGATGGATGTGCCAGCGGAATACCGGCGAACAGCGAACCCCGTCATGCTGAAGATGTTTTTCGTGGAGGATACTGATAATGTCACTGAGCAGTGCCCTCATGACAGTGAGCGCGTGGAGTCCGTGGGGAACGGCAGTGCGTCGTACCGCCTGGAGAACAACACGATCACAGTTTCAACGCAAAGCCCGAACACGTTCATGGGCATGGCCTTCGATTTCGTCAGCGAGGCACCTGTGGGTCATACCCTGGCCTTCGAGATCCCTGTCGGGACGGAGATCGTCTGGGTGAGCCGTGCAGAGATGGTCGAGGTGCTCCAGTCGGAGGAGTTGCCGGCTTCCCTCGAGAGGCGCTTAGAGGAGCAGTTACGCAAGTCTGCTTTGGCCAAGGGGATGGATGACGCGCTCACGCAGAAGGGAAGCAGGCGGCGCAGGCGGCGCAGGTCGGGCTGCTCAGCCGGACAGACAGGCGCCATGGCAGGAGGTTCAGCCGCCGTGGCCGTCGGAGTCTTAGCTTGCATATTTACTTTCATCGGCTGCTTCACGGTGTCGCCGTTCTTGGTGACGATGGGGACCATCTCGGTGACAAACGGTGCTTGCGACTGTTGGGCTAACGATAACGCGGGACAGACCGCCTGCGGGTTGGCGCGGTGAGCGGTGGCCGAACAGCTCCAATCTCAGTTCTAATCGCAGCTCCGATCTTACGATCCATGAGGAGGGGTGGGAGAGAAGTGGAGCTGGGAGGAGGTAGTCGAAGACAACATAAAACCTGCAGGCTCGGAGGTCCAAGCGGATCGCATGGATCGGCGCTGGACCCCCGCGCAGGTGTCTTGGCCGGCGCAGGTCCGAGAGATCCGCGCGGAGGTCCGAAAGTCGGTGCTCGTGCAGTGGTATGTTCCTCTGGACTGGGGGGAGAAGGCGGCGGGCGGCAAGGAGGGAGGGTAGGCGGGGAGGGCGGGGAGGGCGGAAGGGAGGGAGGGGAAGAGGAGGAGGGCGGGAGCGGAGGAGGGAGGAGGACCGCTGTCTTGGACCGCTGTGGTTGGGGGACCCGTCAGGGTAATGGCATGTTGCAGGGGGTGCAGGGGGGCGGGCGGGGACCCCGCGCCCACCCGGCCCAGTGACCCGCGGACGATGTGTGTGCACCGTGCCGCGGTGGCTTCGCCCGAGGCGTTGTCGGCCTTCGGCCCAGGGATGCTACGGTGCATAGCTTTTGTCGGCTCCCAGGAGCCCAAAGACTGTGCACTGTACCACGTTCGTTAGAGCCGGGCCTGAACGGAGTCCAGGCACGTTACCGTGCATGGGCGCCGCTCTCGTCAGCGAGGACGAGCGTCGGAAACTGGAACATGCACAATACCAGTGGCGGGCTCTTTCTCAATCCCAGGACTTTTCGAGGGTCGGGGACGACGTCGGGGTGGTGTAGTGTGTCTTCTTGTTTCCTCGTCTTCCCCGGGAAACAGCGACAAATGTATACATCGTTAGCCCGTATACACCAGGACCCGCTTCCCTGTGCGGATTTCAGTGCCCGGCCGGACAAAAACGTTGGTGTATAGAGTTCGGCGCCTAAAAGCGGGTTCCGCCCCCCAGGGGTGCCGGAGGGGGGGAGGGGAGAGGGGGGGGAAGCAGGGGAGGGCGGGCAGGCAGTGGGGGGGGGCAGCATCCACGCTTCGCGGGAGCGCTCGTTCCTCGGCGGGCAGGGCTCGCCCTAGGGCTCGCGGCCCGCCCCACTTCAGCAGCGGGAAGGCTGAGCGGGCGGAAGCGCTCCCTGCGCTCCTCCTTGTCATCGTGCCCCTCGCTCCTCTCCTCCTTGTGCTCCTGGCAGATCGGCCCAGGCTGCGAGGTTAGAGGCATTGCTTTCGAGACTTCTGTGCAAGGCTCGCGCCAATTTGCACCGCTCTCGGACAGCCCGATAAACAAGCCAATCATCAAGCGCTCGCAATCCAAGTTCTCCGCGAGGCTTCTCAGCCTGTGACTCGGACGTCCGTCGGTGTGTATATGTGCAAAGCAACCGCGCGGGCAGTAGTGTATGTAGTGTTGTGCTGATGTTGCGTGCCCATGACAAAGCCATTGCCACCCCATCCCCCTTCCAGCGACAGCGCAACCAGCGTCGATGTTGCAATAGAGGGCGCAGTGGGGGGGGCACTCGTGCGCGGGGTGGGGCGGCAGCGAGCGCCAGGCAGATCTGGAGGGCGCTCGAGGGCAAGCGCGGGGCGAAGCACGAGACGCGCCGGAGTGCGGGCTGAGATCTAAGGAAGCACAGCAGGCAGATGCAGCAGTGCAGCAGGAGCGAGGACAAAAGTCTGTGGCAAAGAAATCGCGGGGCACAGCTTGCATCGTTCGGCACGCCGCGCGACTAATGCGAGCGCGCGGGGGGCGTGCGGGGCGCGGGGGGACAAAGGAGGGCCAGGCCAATCGAGACGACAGCGGTCGCGGGGTGGGTGAGGGGACCAAAGGGGGCATGGGGGGGGGGCACGCGCGAAAATGGAGCAGCAGTCCAGTGGGTCCACGGCGCTTATTTGTTGCAGTCGTAACGCTATTAATCTTGGGCGCTTCGCGCATCCCCACCAGCTCTCCCAAAAAAGAATCGCCAGACGAGCTGCCCTGATCAGGGATACGTAGCAACGTGCAGTCATGCTCTGGGGGCCTTTTGAAAGCATCTTGGGGGAATCGTGAAGCCCTACATGGGCCCTCCTGGGGCCACGCGGGAATTCTTTCAGTCTCTTTGGGAGCCCTCTTGGAACCCACGCTCCCCTGCCTTCTTCTCCTGCGCCGCCGCTTCCCTTCAACAAAGGGTTGGCGGCACCTCATTACAACACGTTGTTGTTCCCTACCTAGGCTCTGCCTAGAGGGTTCTTACTCTCTTTCTTAAAGGGGCCGGGCAGTGGAACTCGCCCCGGGCGGTTCCCCAGTCCCCTCCCCGCGGTTCCCCCAGTTGCGCCCCCTGGGTTCACCCAGCTTAGCTTAGTTTATCTTAGCTTAGCTTAGCTTAGCTTAGCTTAGCTTAGCTTATCTCATCTTAGCTTCGTTTAGCTTAGCTTTGCCTAGCCTAGCCTAGCTTAGCTTAGCTTAGCTTCGCCTAGCTTAGCTTAGCTTCGCTTCGCTTAGCTTCGCTTCGCTTCGCTTGGCTTGGTTTAGCTTAGCTTAGCATAGCCTAGCATAGCATAACTTAGCTTAGCTTAACCTAGCTTAGCTTAGCGCAGCGCAGCATAGCGCAGTGCAGCATTAGCACGGCATAGCATAGCATAGCATAGCATAGCCAAGCATAGCATAGCATAGCATAGCATAGCATAGCTCAGCATAGCATAGCATAGCATAGCGCAGCATAGCACAGCGTGTGGGTCTAGATGTAGATGTAGGTATTAAGCTGTACTACTATAACTACTACTATTACTACGACTACGACTACGACTACTACTACTACTACTACTACTACTACTACTACTACTACTACTACTACTACTATTAATACTACGACTACTACTACTACTACTACTACTACTACTACTACTACTACTACTACTACTACTACTACTACTACTACTACTACTACTACTACTACTACTACTACTACTACTACTACTACTACTACTACTACTACTACTACTACTACTACTACTACTACTACTACTACGACTACTACTACTACTACTACTACTACTACGACTACTACTACTACGACTACTACCGCTAGTGCTACAACTGCGACGATGAGGAGAAGGAGGAGGACGGCCTTTCCCGTTGCTACTACTAATATTGCTCTCCCAGGGGCTCCAACTCCTAGGTAGGGTCGCTTTGGGATAATTGACATGTGTTACTGCGATGATAAACATAATTCCCTACCTAGGCACTGCCTAGAGGGTTCATATTCTCTTTCTTACAGGGTCCGGGCAGTGGAACTCGCCCCGGGCGGTTGCCCCAGTCCCCGCCCCGCGGTTCCCCCAGTTGCGCCCCCTGGGCTCACCCAGCTTAGCTTAGCTTATCTTAGCTTAGCTTAGCTTAGCTTAGCTCAGTTTATCTCATCTTAGCTTAGCTTCGCTTAGCTTGGCTTAGCTTTGCCTAGCCTAGCTTAGCTTAGCCTAGCTTAGCTTAGCTTAGCTTAGTTTATCTTCGCTTCGCTTCGCTTCGCTTGGTTTAGCTTAGCTTAGCTTAGCTTAGCCGAGCCTAGCTCAGCTTACCTTAGCTTAGCTTACCATAGCTTAGCTTTAGCATAGCCAAGCGTAGCATAGCATAGCATAGCATAGCCAAGCGTAGCATAGCATAGCATGGCGCATCATAGCATAGCATAGCATAGCGCAGCATAGCACAGCGTGTAGGTCTAGATGTAGATGTAGGTATTAAGCTGTACTGTTATTGCTACTACTACTACTACTACTACTACTACTACTACTACTACTACTACTACTACGAATACTACTACTACTACTACTACTACTACTACTACTACTACTACGACTACTACTTCTACTACTACTACTACTACTACTACTACTACTACTACTACTACTACTACTACTACTACTACTACTACTACTACACTACTACTACTACTACTACTACTACTACTACTACTACTACTACTACTACTACTACTACTACTACTGCTTACTACTACTACTACTACTACATACTAACTACTACTACTACTACTACTACTACTACTACTACTACTACTAATACGACTACTACGACTACTACGACTACTACTACTACTATACTACTACTACTACTACGAACGACTACGACTACTCTACTACTACGACTACTGACGACACTGCGACGATGAGAGAAAGGAGGACGGCGTTTACCGTTACTACAAATATTGCTCTCCTAGGGGCTTCAACTCCTAGGTAGGGTCGCTCTGGGATAATATCTGTTCAGCGTTCAGTAACATGTGTACGCGCACGCAACCGGCCTGCCCCCCTTCGGCCGGCTGCACATATATATATATATATATATATATATATATATACATATACATACATATATATACACCCACACACCTAACTAGACGCTCCGCTTAACAGACATCCTAGCCATGTCAACTCGTTTCGGATCGTCAAAGCATAATTTGGGACCTATCTTGGGCAATCTCTCAGTACAAGATGAAAAAATAACATCATATACAACTGCCCGCGAATACGATTTTTGCTGCTATCTAGGCAAATTGCTGGTTATCAGCCGAAATACTCACCACGAGGTCCCGCGACTATGTTGCAAGCCTCGGGGATGTTGGGACCAAGCAAATACGGAATGATGACGGACCAGACTACGATCTTCACTGATGGAAAGGATACCGGCCCGTACCGACCGCACATAGACGTTGTAAATTACACCTGGATAAGATGACCCTCGCGGCGGCGTCCAGTGACTGTGTCACTGGCGCTGTCGCAGGTCCTCCGCAGAATCTCAGCCAACCAGCTTCCGCAAGCCGCGCAGGTTCGCCGTCGAGCCATGGCGCGGGCCGCCCGCATACCCCTGCGGGGCGTCGACCCTGTGAGGGAGGATGATCCCGAGTGGCACGGAAGCAGCGGGGTTCCGCGGTCCCCGCTACCGGCGTCGGTCAACCAGGCTTACGTCATGCATTTCGACTTTTCTGTTTCGGGCGGCGCTAGCTCCGTACCATCGGAAACTGACAGGCTGGCCAGGTCCACGCCGCGTCTTTCCTGGACGGCAGATGAGCGCCAGCCTTCTGGCAACGGTTCGAGCATCTATGATGCTAGGCCGGCGCCTTGAACTGGGAGCATGGATGCCGCAGTGGACGGACCCGCGGCTGAGGCCAACTATGATCCCGAGGCCTCTCACATCAACACCCCCACCGCTGCGGCCTGCGGCCGAGACGAGACGCCGGAGTCTGGAAAAGAAGACGGTGTCCCCGCCGACGATGCTACGCCGCGAAGGCTGGAGCCGACAAGCAGCTCCGGCCAGCCCTCGACCGGTCATTGACCTCTCCGATCGGGAAACGGGCCAAAACGGACGGGGATCCGACGTGCAAGCCGGGGGGCTACGAGGGGAACGATGTTCCCGAGTCGCCGGGCCCTTCGATCCTCTCGCAAGCATACGACCGCCAGGGGAGCCTTATATGGAGCGCCATGCGACGGCCCGTCCCGCGCACACGCTCGCGGGAGAGGCTCGCTCCCGTGATTCGGGGTCGTGCCAACGGAAACCCTTCAGGCGCATCTTTATCATGCGCTCGCATTGCAAGGTCCATTGCATCGATGATGAGAGTCCAAGGGCCCTGCACCAAGTTTGGGCCGAGCTGGGCTCCGTTTCCTGAGAGCTGCTGCCCGGGAGATCGCAGACGGCGCTTCAAGTTTGTCTGCCGCGGGTGTGCATCACGCTGCCACCACTGCATCTGTGTATATATAGATAGATTTACATACATACATATAGATGTATGTGTATGGATGTATGTAAATGTAAATGTATATATGTACATATGTATAAGTGTGTATATATATATATATATATATATGTTGTGCTCCCGCCGACTGCCCACATTTGTTCGGCGCTGCGTGGGCAGGAGTAGGGAGAGGCGGAGGAGAAGAAGCACTAGCTAGCGTCGAAAGGAGCACGGAGCTGGCATAAGTTCGCTGGTTGGGCCATCTTGAAGGTCGTCCGAGATCGCTCCGTAAAGATGCCTGACAAGAGCTCTTGGCGCATCCCATTATTTTGAGAAACACTCAGGCGAAACGTTTTTGGCGAAGTCCGAAGATCCGACCAACAATTTCAACATCACCATTTTCCGGAAATCTCTCGGGCACAACGCTCATTGATTGCATAAGTTGTCTTCAGATGCGAGCCCCAACTTCGCAATGTGGCGAGGATGTCTCAGGCGCAACGCTCGTTGTTTCAAACCTTTTTTCTGACCAGAACGGGAAGCGCAATAATTTGCAGCATCACCGCGATCAAATGTAATGTAGGCGAGTCTTCCGAACGTTCTTCCTCCTCCTCATCCTCCTGTTCCTCCTCATTTTTGTGTTTCCTCCTCCTCCTGTTCCTCCTCCTCCTCCTTCTCCTGTTATTCCTCCTCTTCGTCCTCCTCCTCCTCCTCCGAGGCACCCCCCACACAAAAAGAAAAACATTATCCTGGCGAAGGACCCAACCATAAGCAATTGTTCGTAACGCGTTGTGAGTGCCGCTTTCGGTGGGGCTCCCTATGGGGCTACGAAACGCTGCCTTGGGTGGGGGAACCGCATGCGAGAGCAGCCACTGGGGCCTTCGGTGGAGCTCCCTATGGGGCCACGGGAAGCTGCCCTGGGCGGGGGAACCGCATGCGAGAGCAGCCATTGGGGCCTTCGGTGGAGCTCCCTATGGGGCCACGAAGCGCTGCCCTGGGTGGGGGAACCGCATGCGAACTGCGCCACTGGAGCCTTCGGTGGAGGTCCCTATGGGGCTGCGAAACGCTGCCCTGGGTGGGGGAACCGCATGCGAGAGCAGCCACTGGGGCCTTCGGTGGAGCTCCCTATGGGGCCACGAAACGCTGCCCAGGATGAGGGGAACCGCATGCGAGAGCAGGCACTGGGGCCTTCGGTGGAGCTCCTTATGGGGCTACGAAACGCTGCCCAGGGTTGGGGAAACGCATGTGAGAGCAGCCACTGTGGCCTTCGGTGGAGCTCCCCATGGGGCCACGAAACGCTGCCCAGGGTGGGGGAAACGCATGCGAGAGCAACCACTGGGGCCTTCGGTGGAGGTCCCTATGGGGCTGCGAAACGCTGCCCAGGGTGGGGGAAACGCATGCGAGAGCAGCCATTGGGGCCTTCGGTGGAGCTCCCTATGGGGGCCACGAAACGCTGCCCAGGGTGGGGGAAACGCATGCGAGAGCAACCACTGGGGCCTTCGGTGGAGCCCCCTATGGGGCTACGAGACGCTGCCCAGGGTGGGGGAACCGCATGCGAGAGCAGCCACTGTGGCCTTCGGTGAAGGTCCCTATGGGGCCACGAAACGCTGCCCAGGGTGGGGGAAACGCATGCGAGAGCAACCACTGGAGCCTTCGGTGGAGCTTCCTATGGGGGCTACGAAACGCTGCCCAGGGTGGGGGAAACGCATGCGAGAGCAGCCACTGGGGCCTTCGGTGGAGCTCCCTATGGGGCCACGAAACGCTGCCCAAGGTCGGGGAAACGCATGCGAGGGCAACCACTGTGGCCTTCGGTGGAGCTCGCTATGGGGCCACGAAACGCTGCCCAGGGTGGGGGAAGCGCATGCGAGAGCAGCCATTGGGGCCTTCGGTGGAGTTCCCGATGGGGCCACGAAACGCTGCCCAGGATGAGGGAAACGCATGCGAGAGCAGCCATTGGGGCCTTCGGTGGAGTTCACTATGGGGCCACGAAACGCTGCCCAGGATGAGGGAAACGCATGTGAGAGCAGCCATTGGGGCCTTCGGTGGAGCTCCCTATGGGGCCACGAAACGCTGCCCAGGGTGGGGGGGAACGCAGCCACTGGGGCCTTCGGTGGAGCTCCCCATGGGGCCACGAAGCGCTGCCCAGGGTGGCGGAAACGCATGTGAGAGCAACCACTGGGGCCTTCGGTGGAACTCCCTATGGGGCTACGAAACGTGTGAGGGGTGTGCCGAGAGCAGAGGCAATGAGGGGGAGGAGGGAGGAGGGGGAGGGAGACGCGGGAGGAAGGAACGCGGGGCGCTGTCTCTTCAAAACGAGGACCCAACACCACAGGATGGTTGGGAAAAATTAGCCTGGCGAAAGACCCAATCATATGCAGTTGTGGGTATCGCATTCGGGGAAGCCCCCCTATGGGGCCACGAAACGTTGTACTGGGTGGGGGGGGACGCATGCGAACTGCGCCACTGGGACCTTCGGTGGAGCTCTCTATGGGGCCACGAAACGCTGTACTGGGTGTGGGGAGGACGCATGCGAACTGCGCCACTGGGACCTTCGGTGGAGCTCCCTATGGGGCCACGAAACGCGTACTGGACGCATGCGAACTGCGCCACTGGGACCTTCGGGGGAGCTACACATGGGGCCACGAAACGCTGCCCTGGGTGGGGGGGGAGGGGGGGCGCATGCGAACTGCGCGACTGGGGCCTTAGGTGGAGCTCCATATGGGGCCACGAAACGCTGCCCTGGGTGGGGGAACCGCATGCGGGCTGTGCCACTGGGACCTTCGGTGGAGTTCCCTATGGGGCCACGAAACGCTGCCCTGGGTGGGGGAACCGCATGCGGGCTGTGCCACTGGGGACCTTCGGTGGAGCTCCCTATGGGCTACGAAACGCTGCCCTGGGTGGGGGAACCGCATGCGGGCAGTGCCACTGGGACCTTCGGGTGAGCTCAGCTCCCACGGGCTACGAAACGCTGCCCTGGGTGGGGAACCGCATGCGGTGCGCCACTGGGACCTTCGGTGGAGCTCCCTATGGGGCCACGAAACGTTGCCCTGGGTGGGGGAACCGCATGCGGGCTGTGCCACTGGGACCTTCGGTGGAGCTCCCTATGGGGCTACGAAACGCTGCCCTGGGTGGGGGAACCGCATGCGGGCTGTGCCACTGGGACCTTCGGTGGAGTTCCTATGGGGCTACGAAACGCTGCCCTGGGTGGGGGAACCGCATGCGGGCTGTGCCACTGGGACCTTCGGTGGGGTTCCCTATGGGGCTACGAAACGCTGCCCTGGGCGGAGGAACCGCATGCGGGCTGTGCCACTGGGACCTTCGGTGGAGCTCCCTATGGGGCTACGAAAACGTGTGAGGGGTGTGCCGAGAGCAGAGGCAAGGAGGGGGAGGAGGGAGGAGGGCGAGGAGGGAGAGGAGGAGGAGGAGAGGAGGTGGGACGCGGGGCGCTGTCTCTTCAAAAAGAGGACCCAACACCACAGGATGGTTGGGAAAAACTGTCGAACTGGCCCTCGAAACCATATGGTCTTCTCCTCCTTGTTTCTCACCCTCCTCTTTCTCCTGTTATTCCTCTTCCTCCTCCTCTTCCTCATCCTCCTCCTCATCCCCTTCTTCCCCCGTGTCCTTCCTCATCCTCGTCGTCGGTCTCCTCCTCGTCAGCTTCTTATTCCTCCTCTTCCTCATCCGCCTCCTTCTCCCCTTCCTCCTCCACGTGTTCTGCATCCCCCTCCTCGTCCTATTCCTCCTTATCCTCCTCCCGCTATTCCGCCTTATCTTTCCTCTTCCTCCTCCTCCTCCTCCGCCTCTTCCTCCGCCTCCTCCTCATCATCATCATCTTCGTTTTCCCCGTCTCCTGTTCCTGTTCCTCCTCTTTCTCATCATGCTCCCCCTCCCCTCCTCACCATCTTCTCTTGCTGCTGCTGCTGCTGTTGCTGCTGCTCCTCCTCCTCCTTCTCCTCCTCCTCCTTCTCCTCCTCCTCCTCCTCATCATCATCCTCCTCCTCTTCCCCCCCTTATCTTTCTCCTCCTCCTCATCATCATCGTTTTCCTACTCCTACTCGTCATCATCCACCTCCTCCTCCTCCTCCTCTGCTACTACTACTGCTACTACTACTACTACTACTACTACTACTACTACTACGACTACTACTACTACTACTACTACTACTACTACTACTACTACTACTACTACTACTACTACTACTACTAATAATACT
>CAUYUJ010022637.1:179838-225205 GCA_963575745.1 Prorocentrum cordatum | reverse complement strand
CTCCTCCTCCTCCTCCTCCTCCTCCTTCTCGTCCTCCTCATCCTCCTTCTCCCCATCCCCCTCCCCCTTCCCCCGCCTCGCTCACTCGCCGTCTCCGCCGTCGTCCTCATACGGAGGAGTGAGGAGGATAATCAGAAATATGGTTGTGAACGTTCGGGGGGCGCGTGTCCATACGTATCCTTTGTGAGCGGTCGGAGAGCTCGCCTATATTACATTGGATTGCGTTGGTGCTGCAAGTTCTTGCACAACTCTTCCCTTTCACGCGCTTCCCGTGCATGTCAGGAAAGGTTTGCGAAACGAGCGTTTCGCCTGAGACATCCTCGCCAAATCGCGCAGTTGGGGGTCGTGTCTTAAGACGTCGCATGCTAAAGAATGAGCGGTTCGCTTGAGACATCCTCGAAAAAATAGGATGCGCCAAGAGCTCTTGTAAGGCATCTTTTCGGAGAGACCTCGGATAACGTCAAAGATGGCCCAAGAAGGAAATGATTGCAAAACCCATGGGTGTTCAACACGTGTGTTAAAAATGAGCGTCGCATTAAAGACATCCGTTCAAAAATGCCTCCGAACGGGCCCTCGAAACCATTTGGTCTCCACCTCCTCCTCCTCCTCCTTCTCCTCCTCCACCTCCTTCTCATCCTCCTTCTCCTCCTCCAAATCCTCATCCTCCTCCTCCTCTTTCTCCTCTTCCTCCTTCTCGTCCTCCTCCTCCTCCTCCTCCACCTCCTCCTCCTCCTCCTCTTCCTCCTCCTCCTCCGGATCTTGCTCCTCCTCTTCCTCTTCTTCCTCACTCCTCCTCCTCCTCCTCCTCCTCCTCCTCCACCTCCTCCTTCTCCTCCTCCTCCTCTCCTCCTCCTCCTCCTCCTCCTCCTCCTCCTCCTTCTCCTCCTGCTCCTCCTCCCCTTCTTCCTCCTTCTCCTTCCTCCTTCTCCGTCGGTCTCCTCCTCCTCCTGCTCCTTTTCCTCCTCTTCCCTCGTCCTCCTCCCCCTCCCCTCCTCACCCTCTTCTCCTGCTGCTGCTGCTCCTCCTTCTCCTCCTCCTCCTCCTCCTCCTCCTCCTCCTCCTCCTCTTCCTTCTCCTCCTCTTCCTCCTTTTCATTCTCGTTCTTCTCCTCCTCATCCCCCTCCTCCCCCAGTCGTCGTCTTCGCCGTCGTCCTCCTCATTCGGAGGAGTCAGGAGGATAATCAGGAATATGCTTGTGAACGTTTGGGGGGCGCGTGTCCATACGTATCCATTGTGAGCGGTCGGAGAGCTCGCCTGTATTACGTTTCATCGAGATGGTGTTGCAAGTTCTTGCGCGACGCTTCCCTTCCACGCGCTTCCCGTTCATGTCAGGAAAGGTTTGCAAGACTAGCGTTTCGTCTGTGACATCCTCACCAAATCGCGAAGTTGAGGGTTGTGTCTTACGACGTCGTATGCTATAAATGAGCTTTTCGCCCGAGACATCCTCGGAAAGTGGGAATGCTGAAATCGTTGGTTTACTCTTCGGACCTCCAGAAATTGCGTTTCGCCGGAGACATCCTTGAACGAATGGGATATGCCACGAGCTCTTGTAAGGCATTGTTTCGGAGCGATCTCGGATGACCTCCAAGACAGCCCAAGATGCGAAATTGGCGCAACAAAATACATGGGTCTTTAACATTGTCGTTTACATATCAGCGTTTCGCTCGAGGCATCTCGTAAGAAATACCTTCGGATTGGCCCTCAAAACCATCTGGTCTCCTCCTCCTCCTCCTCTTTCTCCTCCTTCTCCTCTTCATTCTCCTCCTCCTCCTCCTCCTCCTGTTCTTCCTCCTCCGCCTCGTCCTCTTCCTCCTCCTCCTCCTTCTCCTCCTCCCCTTCTTCCTCCTTCTCCTTCCTCCTCCTCCTCGGTCTCCTCCTCCTCCTCCTCCTCCTCCTCCTCCTCTTCCTTCTCCTCCTCTTCCTCCTGTGTTTCCTCCTCTTCCTTATCCTCCTCCTCTTCAACAATTTCCTCCTTCTCATTATTCCTTCTCCTCCTCGGTCTCCTTCATCTCCTCTTCCTATTCCTCCTCCTCCTCCTCCTCATTGTCCTCCTCCTCCTCCTGTTCGTCCTCTGTCTCCTCCTCGTCCTCTTCTTCCTCCTCCTCCTATCCTACCTACTTCCTCCCCCTCCTTCTCGTCATCATCCTCCCCATCCACCTCCTCCTCTTCCTCATCCCCTTCCTCGTCCTCCCTCCCATTCCAATCTCACGCTCTACTGCTGCTGCTGCTGCTCCTCCTCCTCCACCTCCCCCGGTCGTCGTCTTCGCCGTCGTCCTCCTCATTCGGAGGAGTGAGTATGATAATCAGGAATATGCTTGTGAACGTTCGGGGAGCGCGTGTCCATACCTATCCCTTGTGAGCGTTCGGAGAGCTCGCCTATATTACATTTGATCGAGATGATGCTGCAAGTTCTTGCGCAACGCTTCCCTTCCACGCGCTTCCCGTTCATGTCAGGAAAGGTATGCAAAACGAGCATCTCGCTGGAGACATCCTCGCCAGATCGCGAAGTTGAGGGTTGTATCTTTAGACGTCGTAGGCTAAAAATGTGGTTTTCGCCCCAGAAATCTTCGGAAAATGGAGACGCTGAAGTCGCTGTTCTAATCTTCGGACCGCCCAGAATGGCTGTTTCGCTTGAGACATCATTGGAAAAATAGTGTGCGCCAAGAGCTCTGTTAAAGCATTTTTCGGAGCGCTCTGGGATGACCTCCAAGATGGCCCAAGAAGCGAGATGATTTAAAAGACACGTGTTTGTGCAACACGTGTATTTAAAAAATGCCTTCGAACGGGCCCCTTTGGTCACCTCCTCCTTCCCCTTCTCCTCCTCCTCCTCCTCGTCCTCCTCCTCCTCCTCCTTCTCTTCCTCCTCCTCCTCCTTCTCCTCCTCCCCCTCCTCCTGTTTTTCCTCCTCATGGTCCTCTTCCTCGTCCTCCTCCTCCTCCTCCTTCTCCTCCTCTTCCTCCTCCTCATCATCCTCATCCTCATCCTCCCGTTTCTCCTCCTTCTCCGTCTTGCTCATCCTCCTCCTCCTCCTCCTCTTCTTCCTCCTCCTCCTCCTCATGTTCCCCCTCCTCCTGCTCCTATTCCTCCTCTTCCTCGTCCTCCTCCCCATCCCCTCCTCACACCCTTCTCCTGCTGCTGCTGCTGTTACTGCTGCTGCTGCTCCTCCTCCGCCTCCTCCTCCTCCACCTCCTCCTCCTCCTCCTCCTCCTCCCCCTCATCCCCTGGTCATCGTCTTCGTTGTCTTTCTCGGACAATGGGGATATTGAAGTCGCTGACCTAATCTATATTCGGACCTTCATAAATGGACATTTCGCCTGAGAAATCTATGAAAAAACGTGATGCGACAAGAGCCCTTTTAAGGCATTATTTCGGAGCGCTCGTGGATGACCTCCAAGATGGCCCAAGAAGCGAAATGATTGAAAACCCCTTTTGTGGTTTTAACACTTTCGTTCAAAAATCAGCGTTTCGCTCGAGACATCCCCTAAAATATGCCTTCGAACTGGCCTTCGGAACCATCTGGTCTCCTTCTCCTCCTCCTCCTCCTCCTCCTCCTCCTTCTCCTCCTCCTCCTCCTCCCCTTCTCCTCCTCCTTCTCCTCCTCCTCTTCCTCCTCCTCCTCCTCCCCCTCCTCCCCGGGTCGTCGTCTTCGCCGTCGTCCTCCTCCTTCTCATTCCACTCCTCCTCCTTCCTCCTCCTCATCCTGTTCTTCCTCCTCCTCCTCGTTCTCTTCCTCCATTCTTGTTCTTTATAATTAGTTTCTCCCTGTCGCACCTCGAGGCAAGTTTTTGGGGCGGGCCGGGCGTTTCGGCTCAGACCTCCTCACCATTTATGACCCTGAAGCTTCGAAATTGGCAACAGCTTCACAGATGGAGGGCGGGTCGTTTTCAAAATGTGACTCTCGCCTTAGCGCCGTGCACATTCGTTTTAAACACTTGCAAGAGCTTCACGGATTGAGGGGAGCCCGTTTTCAAAACGTGGCTCTCCCGCTAGCTCCGCGCATACTCGTTGAAAAAAGCTGCAAGAGTTACACTAACTGGGGGGAACCCGTTTTCAAAATGTGGCTCCCGGCTTAGCGCTGCGCAGATTCGTTAATACAATGTGCAAGAGTTCCACGGATTCCCATCATCAACGTACCAGAAATGGTATGTCCAAAGGATTCAGGACTATGCGGGCGCCCATTCACGGTGTTGAAGTCTCCAGAACGGCGTTCTGGCACGATTTAGGACCGTCAAAACGCAACAGCCAGGTCGACCCCTGGCGTTGGAGTCCCGAGAAAAATGTTTTGCCATGCCTCAGGGTCTTCAAATGGTTGTCTTCCAAGGAGGCAGTTCCTTCAATGGAATGAACCGTTGTAGGGGCATATGAAGACGTAGCTTGGAGGGAGGGTTTATTCCAACATCGTTGATGATTCTTGGGTTAACATTGGTCCTCCTCCTCCTCCTCTTCCTCCTCCTCCTCCCATTCTTCCTCCTTCTCATTCATCCTCCTCCCCTTCCTCCTCCTGCTCCTCTTCCTCCTCCTCGTCCTCCTCCCCCTCCCCTCCTCATCCTCTTCTCCTGCTGCTGCTGCTGTTGCTGTTCCTCCTCCTCCTCCTCCTCCTCCTCCTCCTCCTCCTCCTCCTCCTCCTCCTCCCCCCCATGCGGAGGAGTGACGCGGATAATCAGAAATATGTTTGTGAACATTGGGGTGGCGCGCGTTCACACGTATTCCGTGTGAGCGTTCGGAGAGTTCGCCAATGTCATGCTTTATCGCGATGGTGTTGCAAATTATTGCGCAATTCTTCCCTTTCACGCGCTTCCCTTTCAGGTCAAGAAAGGTTCCCCAAAAAGGGCGTTTCGCTTGAGACATCCTCGCCAAATCGCGATATTGCGGATCGCAGCTCTAGACTTACTATGCTAAACATGGACGTCTCGCCCGAGACATCGTCGGAAGTTGGGGATGCTGAAATCTTTGTCCTACAACCCCCGCCAAAATGAACTTCACAAAAAGTCCCACGTATATTGGCCGTAACCTAACACGGCGGGCGCGTAAGCGCACCCGCCTTCATCGTCGCCCCCAAGACGGAAGCCCTATATCATGTTGATCCCCCGGGTAGCGTTTATCACCCCCCGTTCGCCTACGCTGAGTTCGCCCTTCAAGGGGCAGGTGGATTTAGATCCTGCAAACTCCAGTGTATTTTTCTTGCTGCCGTTGGCATTGCGGGGGTGCGTGGTCAAGCATGTTCCCCAGTCATTTAGCGATGACATGCATTCCATTCCCCAGTAAAACTACCAGGCGCGCGGGTGGGGGAGGAGGAGGGCGGGGAGAGAGGAGGGCGGGGAAGGAGGAAGAGGAGGAGGATGAGCAGCAGCAGCAGCAGCAGCAGCAGCAGCAGAGGGAACCCAGGATACATCAACGATGCTGCTATACATCCTCCCGTCCCACGCCGCCCTCTTCATAGAGTCATGCAAGCTGTGCGGTTCATGCCGTCGCCACTCCGCTATTCCGGAGTCGTTTCTTTGTCCGGGATGGGCAGCAGACGGTGAAGTTGGAGCCATCTCGGGCCATCTTTTCCCCCGGTTTCCTGGCGAGGAGCAGGGGGAAGCGGACGTTGGAGCCATCTTGGGTCATCCTCCCTTTGGTCTCGCTTCCGATTCGCAGGCGGCCGCTGAAGCCAGAACCATCTCGGGCCATCCTTTTCCGCACCCCGACGAGGAGGACAGGGAAGCGGACGTCGAAGCAATCTTGGGTCATCATCCCTCCTCCCTCGCTTCCCTCCTTCCGTCCTCCGTCCTTCGTTGTTCGTCTTCTTTGTTTATTTCTTCTTCTTCCTCCTCTTCTTCTTGACTCCTCCTTTTGCCCTCAGCTCCCCCCTGCGCCTTCACTTCTTCATTCTTTGACTTTTGTCCATCAACTCTGTTCCGCCCCTCCTTCCTCACGTCTGTTCTCCCCTCCCTCCTTCTTCATCGTTCATCCATCCCCGTCACCCTCCTTCACCTTTGGTCTTTCCCACCCTCTCTCTTATTCCTTCTCTTCCTCTTCCCTCCTGTCATCCTCCGTCCTTCGGTGTTATTTTTATTTGTCTGTCTCTTATTATCATTAGTTTTCTTCTTCTTATCTCCTCCTCCTGCCCTCAGCTCCCCCCTGTGCCGTCCCTCGTTCGTACTTCGACTTGTGTCTATCCACTCTGTTCAAACGCTCCCTCCTCACGTCTGTTCCCCCATCCGTCCTTCATCATTCGTTCATCTCTGTCTCCCTCCTTCACCCTTCGTCAGTCCTACCCTCTCTCTTCTTCCTTCTCTTCCTCCTTCATCGCTCGTACCTCTACCCTCCCACTGCCCACTCCGTACTCCCTCCTTCCTCATCGTTCATCCATCCCCGTCTCCCTCGTTCATCCTTCGTCTTTCCCACCCCCTCTATTCTTCCTTCCCTTCCTCCCTCATCGCTTATATCTCAAGCCTCCCACTGCCCACTCACTGCTTCCTCCTCCCTCATCGTTCGTCCATCCCCGTCTCCCTCGTTCATCTTTCGTCTTTCCCACCCTCTCTATGCTTCCTTCCCTTCCTCCCTCATCGCTCATACCTCTACCCTCCCACAACCTCCAAGAGGCCCTCGAAGAACTCGCGGTCCCCCAGTGCTGAAAAACATCGGGTTGGCGCAAGGCCATCCGTTTGTTTATCAGCACTGGAGGGGCGGTGAGTCCGTCGAGGGTGCATTTACGAAGAGCTGGCGCAATCTTTACTATGCCAACGTGTTCGGGATTTGGAGTCAGCATTGGAGGGCGCCCTGTTAGAGACGTCGCAGGTGTTAGCATTGGGGGGGGCGCCCAGTAAAGGCATCGCAGGGGTAGGCATTCAGGTAGGGGCGTCAGTTAAGCCCGACTGCCAACTGGTTCACATTCACATTGGTACCCAAAGCGATTGCGACCCATTTGATCGTCAAGCCCCCCAGTTGATTCACATTCACATTGGCAGCAGGAGCCGTTGCGATCTATTGCAATGAGTGGCTCAAATATTCACATTGGTAACCGGTGCGGTTGCGATTGCGACCCGTTTGATCGTCAAACCCAGTTGATTCACATTCACATTGGTGGCAAGAGTCGTTGCGAACTATTGCAACGAATGGTTCGCATTCGCACTGGTAGCAGGAAAGCTTGCGATCTATCGGGCGTCGCCGTCTTGAGGGCTCCGCCCGTATGAAGTTAATTTTGGCGGAGGTAGTAATCGTCTGACCTTCAACAATGACAGATTCGCTTGAGACATCCTCGAAAAAATGGGATGCGCCAAGAGCTCTGTTAAGGCATCTTCTCGGAGCGCTCTTGGATGACATCCAAAATGGCCCAAGAAGCGAAATGATTGAAAAACCTGTGTGGTTTCAACACGTCCGTTCCAGAATCAGCGTTTCGCTCGACACAGCCAAACCAAATGCCTTCGAGCGGGTCCTCGAAACCATCAGATCATGATGGGCATGCCGATGTACGTTCGGGTATGTTGGGCTAGGACTGTTGTTGGTGAGGTCTTGCCAAATTCACTCGAGACATGTTTCAACTTGCCTTCGGGTTTCCAAACAACGAAAGTACTTCTCAACCAGTGTGTTTCCCCCAACCCTCCTGTGTCGGGCACTCGGTTTGAATAGAGCATTGCGGTCCCCACCTCCTTCTCCTCCTCCTCATCCTCCTCCTTCATTCGTCCATTCTCCTCCTCCTCGTGGCATTCCTCCTCCCTGCCTCGTGACCTCGCCGTCCCTTGGGGGGCTGCGATTTGCAATATTGACGCCACTTTCGTGGGCTTCTGGGAGGGCCAGCGGAGGTACGTCCCACGCAGATCACCACGAGACCTCGCCGTCCCTTGGGGGGCTGCGATTTGCAATATTGACGGCACTTTCGTGGGCCTTTGGGAGGGCCAGCGGAGGTACGTCCCACGCAGATCATCACGAGACTTCGCCGTCCCCTGGGTGGCCTGCGATCTGCGAAATTGTGGCCACTTTCGTGGGCTTCTGGGAGGGCCAGCGGAAGTACGTCCCACGCAGATCACCACGAGACTTCGCCGTCCCTCGGGGGGCCGCGATGTGCGAAACTATCCCCAAATTCGTGGACTTCTGGGAGGGCCAGCGGAGGTACGTCCCACGCAGATCACCACGAGACCTCGCTGTCCCCTGGGGGGGTGCGATCTGCGAAATTGTCGCCACTCTCGTGGGCTTCTGGGGGGGGCCAGCGGAAGTACGTCCTACGCAGGTCACCACGAGACTTCGCCGTACCTTGGGGGGCCGCGATCTGCGAAACTGCCGCCACTTTCGCGGGCTTCTGGGGGGGGCCAGCGGGGGTACGTCCCACGCAGATCACCAGGAGACCTCGTCGCCCCCTGGGTGTGCTTCGATATGCGAGCGGAGGTACATCCTACGCAGATCACCATGAGCCCTCGTCGCCCCTTGGGGTGCTTAGATCTGCGAAGTTGTCGCCACTTTCGTGGGCTTCTCGGAGGGCCAGCGGAGGGACGTCCCACGCAGATCACCACGAGACCTCGCCGTCCCCTTGGGGGCTGCGATCTGCGAAATTGTCGCCACTCTCGTGGGCTCCTGAGAGGCCCAGCAGAGGTACGTCCCACGCAGATCACCACGAGACCTCGCCGTTTCCTGGGCGTCTGCGATCTGCGAGACTGTCGCCACTTTCGCCGGCTTCTGGGAGGGCCGGCAGAGGTACGTCGACCTCGTCGCCCCCTGGTGGGCTGCGATCTGCGAAACTGCCGCAACTTTCGTGGGCTTCTGGGGGGGGGGCCTGCGGAAGTACGTCCTACGCAGATCACCACGAGACCTCGCCGTCCCCTGGAGGGGTGCGATTTGCAAATTGTTGCCACTTGTTGTGGGCTCCTGGGAGATCCAGCGGAGGGGTGTCCCACGGGGACCACCATGAGACCCCGCTGCGCTGTTTGATCGCAGATCGCAGCAGGATGGGGCGCCACGGAGCGCATGGCGCTGTCATCTGCCCATGCCGCATCGACTATTAAGTTGCCTTATGTCCGTAGTGCATTCGGGCACTTGCAGCGCTGGGCGCTGTTCTGTCATAGCGCGCATGGCGTTGTAATGCACTTGGAACCTAGCGCGATGCGCTGTTACTCCCAGGAAGCATGTCTCCATGTTTCCCTCATCGGTATGTTCCCACGCCCCCTCATGGTCGTTTTCCTGCGAATGTGAAACATTTGGCTCTGGCCCAACGTTCTTTGGCGAAGCGTTCAAAAGCACGGCGGATATTTCAGTGTTTGCTTTTGTATTGAGCGGTCCGATGTATAGTCGCCTCATCTGTACAAAGGGTTGGGTACATCCCTGGGTAGTTCAACATTCTGGGGCTTTGCCTGAACTTGCGCGGGTAGTGAACTCCACCTGATACCCCCCGTGGACGTTCGAGAAGAGCGCCTATGCTGCAGTCGATCTCGATGTTGGTGCATGTGTTTGTCAAGATCCGCGGTTTCACGCGCTTCCCGTTCATGTCGGGTAAGGTTCTGATTCTAGCACGCCTCAACGTGCCAGGGGGCACGGTGGCGGATTTTGAAAACCACTCGCCCTCAATCCGTGAAACTCTTGCACATGTTTAAAACGAACGTGCGCGGCGCTAAAGCGAGAGCCACATTTTGTAAGCGGCCCGCCCTCCATCCGCGAAACTGCTGCCACTTCTCTAGCTTTAGAACCATCAGTGGTAAGGAAGTCCCCGGCGAGACGCCCGGGCCGCCCTCCCAACTGGCCCCGGGGCGCGACAGAGGAGTTATTCTCAGAGCGTGAATTACCTACCCCGCTTTCGCTTCCAGGCAAAACCAAGCCATACCACGCGCCTCCTCGTCAAGCGGATTGACCAGTACAGGCTGCAATTTGGCGTCGTTTGGTATCTCTTGGAAGCGAGGGTGGTCAAAAGCGAGGTAGGTTTGTTTTCCCCCTATATTCACAAGGAAAAGAGAATGAAGGAGCTGGAGCGGCTGGAGGCTGCAGGAACGGGAGGAGGCACCGCGCGGCAGGCGCTCTCCGGGAGCGCGGGAGCGCCCGCCATGGGCGCGGCGGGCTGCCGGGTCGACCCGTGCGGCGGGTGCCCGGAGCAGGAGGCGCCGCCCGGCGCCCGGGCGGGGGGGCGGGGGCGAGGTGAGGTGGAGGGCCATTTGCCCAGCTTCAAGTCGGGCAGGTCCTTCTACAGGAGAGAGATGCAGAGATAGCCAAAAAATAATACAAGGACGATGTTTCTACCATTTTGACTAGTTCTTGATATATTTCGTTTCCTTTTTTTTTTGTTAAAAATCCGCAAGTAGGAGGGCGTGCCCGACCTAAGCCCAGCTGTCCCCTGCTCTGGGCCTCCCAGATGGGGTCCGAGCAGATGGGGTCGGAGGATCGCGCCGCATCGCCGCATCGCCGATACATCGGCGACGCGGCTCGATGTGGAGCCCAACTGTCCCCACGCCGCTGGCGCCGAAGCATCACTGGCGTCGCCGACGCATCGCGGATGCATCAGCGATGCGGCGCGATCCTCCGACCCCATTTACTCAGAGCCCATCTAGGAAGCCTCTAATTACCTGCTGCGCTCACCTACGGTTAGGTTCGCGTCCTGTCGACCGGCGGCGACCCCGCCGCCGGCGTCCCACGCTGAGCGCCGCCAGCAACCTAGAGTCGATCGACGTTGAACGATCTGACGCTGGGGTCACGGCCGATCGTTCAAGAGTGAACGATCTCCGCGGTATCAGGAGCCAACGCCGGGATCGACACGACACGAATTTGCCGTAGGCTCATTGTTTATCGAAAACGGCATCAACATACCAAATGTTCAGAACTCCGCGCGGGGTTCCTGGAGCGGCGCTGGGCCTCCCTGGCGGTGCCGCAGGCGCCGCCCTTGGCGCGCTCCGCGCGCCAGGGGGGGGTCCAGCACAGATCCGAGAAATTCGCACAGAACTCCGAAAGTTTACGTTCAAGCAGTTGTTACTTCCTCTGTCGGTTATTTACGTTGCATCTGTATCACACGAGCGCAGCACCTGCACAGCCCACGTCCGCTCAGCGTCAAAACGGCGGACTGCCACAGCGAGGGGCGCGCGCGCGCAGCGATGACACCGGCAGTTGCCGCGCTCAGGATAGTAGCAGAGCGCTTGAGAGTATGCTGGGAAGCGCAGCGGCTACTCTCAGGAGGGAAAAAACACACGGACACAATGAATCGTCGATTCCCCCGAAAATATTGGAAAATATCAGAAAATACGAGAAGTGGGGGGGAGGACGAAATCCCATAAAACATTGGGAAATATCGGAAATCTTGGGATTTGTGTCTATTTATTTGCGTGTCCCCGGGCCCCTTTCTGTTCGTCGCGGCCGCTGATGCAGGGCACGGGACACGCAAGAGGCGCGTGGAAGACCTGAGTGCAGCGAACGGCCTTTAAAAACAGAGGGGGAGGCTCGAAGACCCCGCAGCCCAGGGGGGGGGAGGAGAGATTGGGGGGGAGGAAGGAAGGGGGAGGAGGAGGGAGGAGGGGGACTTCCCCGGAATTGTGGAAGTCGATGAAAAAAAACGCCATAAACATAAATGTTTGGCGCTCAGCGTGGATTTCTTGGATCTGCAATGGGCCCCCTTCCCTTGCGCGCGGAGCGCGTTGAGCGGCAAAAGTTTATGTTTATGGCGTTATTTCTTCTTCTATGGAAGGGGAGGGGGGGAAGGAAGGGGTCAAGTTCCCAGCGGGTACGCTCCGAGCTGCCTCACTCACTCCCACCCGCCCTCCCACCGTACAGGTGGCACGAGAGACTCAGCATGGGCCGAGGTCGCCATGGGGTACACAACCATCACAAACCAATACCCACGCCAGATGCGTGACGCGAGGTGCGCGAGATGACCCAGGGGTCCAAGCGTGCCAGGCGCGCCTGGTGCGCCACGTGCGTCAGCAGTGCCACGTGCGACGCGCGCAGAGTGCGCCAAGCGGCGACAGGTGCGCCAGTGGACGTGTCGGCACAAGTTGGGCAACATGCTGAATACATGTGAAAATATATGGGATCATATATGCACAGTGGCGGCGGGGTGGTCAGCATAGTGCAATTACGGTGTATGGTGTGTGTGTGCGCGCGCCCGCAACCAGCTTGCCTTCGATATCTAAACGGATCGTGTGCGAGCGCACATCGCGCAAACATGACCACCACCCCCACCCCGCCACGCCATCCCTGACGAAAACCATGCAAGGTGATCCTGGGGTGCCCACTCATGATCCAGATTTCGCCGCCGCGAGCACTTTGAGCTGTCTTGTTCGAAGGGATGGTTGGAGGGGGGGCGATCGTGATTCCTGGTTGGCGGCCAGTCGAGCGGCGGGGGAGGGCGTGTGAATTGATAAGAAAGCAGAGATGGAGGGGAGGGAGGAGGGTGAGATGGGGGGGGCCGCTCGCGCCCCCCTCGTCCAGACCCATGGAAGTTCCCAGCGAGACTGGCGCAAGCTGCGTCGCTAATTCCCATCCGCCCTCCCACTACAGAAGTAGCACCCGAGTCTCAGCATAAGCAGGGGCCGTCGTTGATAGCCATCGGGAACCAGTGCAGGCGCCAGCCAGGTGCACGAAGCCCACGAGGTGCGCCGCACATGCCAGCTGCGCCACGCGCAGCAGGTGCGCCACATTGGGCAAGATATCGAGCCCCCCACACCCCTTTTGAGAAACCAATGCAGAGTGACGGCGCGCTGGGGAGCATTGTATACTGCGGGCGGGCGTGCACACTTCATTCTTGTTCCTCTGGTTTTGACAGGGATGTTGGGCTTGCACACGGCAGGCCATATGCCGCCCCCCGCCGCCGTCCCTAGCGAAGTGAGGTTCGCGTTTTCTGTTAAAAGGGATGGTGGGCCTACACAGCAAGCCGTTTTGTCGGCCCCCTCGCCGTCCCTCATCAAGAACCCAAGCGAACTGTTCCCTGTCCAAAACCATGCAAAGTGACCGCGCGGCGTCCGTGCATGATCCAGATTTTGGTGCAAATTTCACTTTGTCATTTCTTGCACGGAATGGTGGGGGACCCGTATTGTCTTGGGTTTGTCGCCAGTCGGGTGGGGGGATGTATATTGATGAGCAGCAGTGATCCAGCAAGTTCTTAACCGGTACTCCATAAGCAGTCTCGTTCACTCCCATCCGCCCTCCCACCATATAAGTAGCACCGAAGACTCCGCATGGGCGGAGGTGGCCATGGGATGCACAGCCATCGCGAACCAACACACACGCCAGCTGCGTAGCGCGAGGTGCGCCAGGTGACCCAGGGGCCCAAACTTGCCAGGCGCGCCCGGTGCGCCACGTGCGTCAGCTGTGCCACGTGCGGCGCGCGCAAAGTGCGCCAGGCGGCGACGGGCGCACCAGTCACAAATTGGGCAACATGTTGGAAAACATATACACGGTGGCGCCACGCGTGCCAGGTGCGCCACGTGCACCAGGTGCGCCAGGTGACCCCGGGGGCCCAAGCGTGCCGGGTGTGCCACGAGCGCCGGTTGTGCCAGCCGCGCCAGGTGCGCGAGGCGCGCAGAGTGCGCCAGCGCACGTGTCAGCACACATGGGGCAACATGTCGCCCCCCCTCCTCCTCCCTCCTCCTCCTCCTCCTCCTCCTCCTCCTCCTCCTCCTCCTCCTCCTCCTCCTCCTCCTCCTCCTCCTCCTCCTCCTCCTCCTCCTCCTCCTCCTCCTCCTCCTCCGTCCTCCTCCCTCCTCCTCCTCCTCCTCCTCCTCCCCCCCTTCTCCTCCTCCTCCTCCTTTCTCTCCTCCTCCTCCTCCTCCTCCTCCTCCTCCTCCTCCTCATCATCCTCCTCCTCGTCCTCCTCCTCCTCCTTCCTCTATACCCACCTTTCCTTTCGGAGAAGCATTGCCGACTGTCGGCGGGGTGGTCGGCATGGTGTGCGGCATGCGCACCCGCAGTGGTGTCGATTCGATCTCGACAGGGGTCACACCCCCGCCATCCCTGTCGAACGCCAATGCAAAGCGGTTGCCGCCGCGTGCATCTAGTAGTGTTTTGATGGCGGGGGGTCTCCTGGTTCGTAGTTGGCGGCCAGTCGAGTGGGCGAGGGGATGGTCGTGCAGAAACAGCAGTGATAACCCTCCCGAAGCGGAAGAGGGAGTTTGGAAGAACGAGCTCGCTAGACCACATACGCCCTAAGGGCTAGTGGGATTCCAGCACACCCCTCACGCGCATCGTGCAATGTAGAGAGTTCCACGTATGGTGTGCTCACATGTGGGCCTCGCCAATTTACGCACACCCCTGAAGGTGTCCCATCGGAACCTCCATCTGCGACCTCAGTGTACGCGCTCGCTTGCGGCGATTGCCCCCCTCTCCTCTCCCTCCTCTCCCTCCCCCTCTTCATCCTCCCCTCCCCACCCTTATCCTTCCTCCTTCTCTCACCCCCTCCCTCCATCCATGACCTCCCTCGTCCTTCTCCTCACGCCCTCGTCCTCCCCTCCTCCCCCCCCTTCCCTGTCCTCCCTCGCCCTTGTCCTCCCCACCCACCCCCTCCCTGCCCCCTCTCCTCTCCTCAGTCCTGCCCCTCCTCGCCCTCCCCCGCACCCCCTGCAGCCCGCCGAGGAGAAGGAGCGGGGCGACTGCCCCGACCCAGGCGCGAGCCGCCCACCCGGGCTGGACCGCGCCCCCAGCAAGGACCGCCGGCCCAGCGCGCGCCAGGCTGCGCTCGCCCCGCTGGCGGCGGCGGCGGCAGCGACGGCGACGATCGCCGAAGGCTGGAGCGACGGCGGCGGCGACGACGGCGACTGCCGTGGGGGCGCGCATCAAGAAACCACATGCTTTTCGTCAGGGTATCCTGGGTTTCTTCGCTCCTCGCGCTGCGCGGTGACTTCCCGCAGCCGTTGAAGGAGCTGCTGCGTTCAGGGTGCTCTGGGCTTCCCCTCAGGGAGCACTTAGCGCACGGGTTCTCGGGGTTGGGTTTCCTGCAGGGGGTTCTTGCGGCCGCGCCCGCGCTGTATGCGGTGGCGGCGACGGCGGCGACGACGGCGGCGACGGCGACGGCGATGGCCCCAGAGATCCGACGCTCCAAAAAAAAAATGGAGCGGTGGGATTTGGGCCGTTTTCGACCTTCGGCGGGGGCCCTCGCCGGGCCTCTCGGGGGCGGCAAAACAACGACTCCGGGCGAAGAGCCAGCCCCGGGGAAGTGGCCCGGACCTCCGACGGCCACGCATCGAACCAAAAAATGGGCTGCCGGATGTCGGGGGCGGCGCGACGATGTCGGCGGGGGGCGGCAGCTTTGGCGGGCGGCGGGCGGTGGGTTTGGCCCATTGGCTTACCAGCTTTGGCAGCGGGGGGGCGTGAGATTGGGTCGACCTTTCGGAGGGGGCGAAGCTGAGACGGAGAGGAGGAGGAGGAGGAGGAGGAGGAGGAGGACGAGGAGGAGGAAGAGGAGGAGGAGGAGGAAGAAGAGGAGGAGGAGGAGGAGGAGGAGGGAGGGTAGGAGGAGGAGGAGAGAATAGGAATGGGAACGTCCATATTTTTTGTCTAACAGAAGATGCCACCCTTTAAGCTCATCCAGAGACATGCAGAGAAGGAGGAGCGTGGAGACGGCCCTAGTGAAAATGCTGGTTCACCCAAGAGCAATACACAGCCACGGCCAGTCCCAGTCCCTCCACCAGCATACAGCACACATACGAACGCATTCACCTTGTAGTGCCGAGACCACGGAACAACCGCTGCGGATACCGCACACAGAGGCCCGGAAACGGTATGTCCACCAGCGCATACAGGATTTTGCCGAAATTGCAGCATGGGTTGTAAACCAATTTACGCCAGAGAGTTTCGCATAACGCTGCTCCGCGGACGAAGGAGCTCACGCCGCATGTGCGCCAAGGATACCGCCCAAGGCGGTATGCCGCTAGCCGCAAGGCTATCGTACCAGAGTCTCGGAAGCTTGACTGCTGCACACAAGCAATTACACAACGACCGCAGCCAGATATGACCAGCCGCCCATACACAATCTCCGCGGCCCACCACCTGAAAGTACACCCAGGGATAGGGGCGGAGGCTTCTGCATCAGAAAACCCACCAGGACCTCTGCTCCCACCATCCCTAGGGTGCACCGCGCAGATGGTGCACAGGAAGAAGAACCGAAGCAGCAGCGAACTGGCCAAAATCATCCTATTGCAGAGTCCCGACGGCAGCCGGTAAGCACAGCAGTGACATATTTCAGTTGTTGTTGTTGAAGAAGAACAAGAAGAAGAAGAAGGAGGAAGAAAGTAAAAGTAAAATACCCTAACTCTATGGTATCATCACACATAAAAATACATCTCTCGCTGAAGAAGACGTTGAAAAGAACAGGCTCGTGTGGCCCGCGGTGATGTGCGGGAGACGCTGGAGGCCCGTGCCCCGTGCATGGTAAAAGTCTGGCTTCGCCGTTGCTCGCAGCAATATACTGCCTTCGCCGTAGGCTTGCATTTGGAGACCATCACCCGTAGGGCCTAGTCTCGCTGAGCCGATTTGCCCATGCAATTGATGAGCGGCACGTTGCACATGATGAGTTAAGTGAGTGACCCACGGAGAAGTTGCCACGCACCGGACCGAACGTGCCTATGCCCTCGCCGAAGTACGCGCCCACGCCAGAACCTAGACGATATTCGGACCGAAGCCACCCCGTCCCTGGGTAATTGCGGTACCAGCAGAACTCAGACCCCAGCGATTCGACGACCCCGCCCAACCCGAGCGAGGCCTTCTCGAGGCGGATTCTTCGTGCTGCGCGCTGCCTCGCAATGTTCAGCGAAACACATGGATAGCAACCCTTTTTCTTTAAATGAAAGGTACTCCTTGCGTGACGCACATGACCCGTCTGACGGCCATAGCTGCGAATCTGCAGTCACAATCACACGGGTTGAAGCCAATGCCAGAGTTACAACGCACAGAGCACAACCGTTTCGGATGCAATTCTTGGGAGGTCGAATTTTGATTATGCCCTGGTCCGAAATTTGGCTTAATATGGTTCAATCCCGTTTAATCCAGGTTAATCCTGCTTCATCCGGTTCAATCCCGTTCAATCCATGGCCAAGTCCAGCGCAACAGCCCCCCAATTGGGCTGCATTCTCCGTACTCCGTCCGACGAGAGAACGCGTTTCACGGGCGCTTGCCTTGGCAACATTCGGCGGCGCGTTTCGAACCCAGCGGTGGGCACCCCCCCCCAACACTCGGCGCCGTCGATCAAAACCAGGGGGACTCCCCTCCCCCCCAAACCGCCCCCCCTCCCAAACCCCCCCCTCCCAGGGGGGGGTGGGGTTTTGAACCCTGCCGGCGCCGGCGGCCGCCAGCACCGCCGACGGCGGGTACGCAGCAACGATGACCAGAGGCAGCCCAAAGGAGCGGGGGGGGGTTTCAACCCCCCCCCTGGCGCCGGCGCTGGCGCCGGCCAGCTGCGCCAGCGTTGGCATCGGCGACGGCGGGGACGCAGCGACGATTACCACCACTACCACCACCACCACTACCACCACCACCACCGCCTCAACCCACCACCACCACCACCAACCCACCACACAACCACCACCACCACCACCACAGCCACCACCCCCACCACCACAACCACGACCACCCCAATTCAGCATCATCACCACCACCACAAAAACCCACCAGTACGACCACCACCACCACAATCTACCACGCCACCAACACCACCGCCACAACCACCACCACCACCAGCGGCACAACCCACCACCACCACCACAAACCACCACACCACCACCACCACCACCACCACCACCGCCACCACCACCACCACCACCACCAGCACCACCTCCACAAGCCACCGCCACCACCACAACCCACCACCACCATCACCACCACCACAAACCACCACCACAACCACCACCACCACAACAAACCACCACACCACCATCACCACAACCACCACAACCGCCACCACCACCACCACAACCCACCACCACCACCACCACAAACCACCACCACACCACCACACCACCACCACCACCACCACCCACCACCACAACCACCACCACCACCACAACAGACCACCACACCACCATCACCACAACCACCACCACCGCCACCACCACCACCACAACCCACCACCACCACCACCACCGTCCTCGTCGACGCTCCCCGCCGCCGCCGCCCGCCGCCGCAGGCGCCGGCGCCTGCCCAGAAAAGGAAATCGTCGTCCCCGCCGCCGCCGCCGCCAGCCGCCGCCGACGCAGGCGCTGGCCCGAGGAGAGGGAGAGGAGAAGTAGGGGAGGGGGTCGCCCCCCCCTTCCAAGCGACCACAGAACGCGCTCTTTCCGATGAAGACCTCCTGGCAGTTCCTCCTGACATCGTACAGAGCAATCTGCCAGTGCACCGTGAAAGTTTTGCGAGCCTGGGCCCTTGCTCGGAATGCCAACCCTCATAGATGGGCTCCATAGACGTTGCGGCCTGGCCAGGGCCCGCAGCCGCGGCCGTCCGGAGCCGCGCATGGGAGGTGAGGCGCCAGGGCGCCCGCCCACCGGCCCCCAGCGTGCGCCAGAAACCGCCCTGCCCCGCTGCCAGGGGCGGCCCCTGCGATGTGACGAGACGACAGCAACGTCAAACACACACGCTTGTTAAGCACGTTTTTCGGCTCGTCACCTGAGGACTGTTCAAAGTGGGCACGCAGACTGCTGTGGCTGCGCGCGGGCCTGGGGCGCGGCGATAGCCCCGAGCCGCACGTTGCCACAGGCATGTGCGTGAAAATGAGTTCGTCGCTAGGGGCGGCTCACACTTAAGCTTGTTCTACCTTCGCACCAAATTTTGCATCATCTGCGTCACTGAGGAGAGCACACATCGAAGAAGGCTTGCGGCAGCCACAGCTGTCTTCAAGTGATTGAGGCGCGACGCCACGATGAGTTAGAGAGTAGTTTGAGCCATAGAGATCAACGCGCCTTGGGCCGAATGCGATGAAAGGAGGAGGAAAAGGAGGAGGAGGAAGAAGAGGAGAAGAAGGGCGCCAGCGCAGCAGCTGGCGGAGCGCCTGGGCGCCAGGGAGAACGTGGTCGGCCACTGGTTCGCTTCGGTGCCCGTTCTGAGCAGAAGGTGTGCGTGCGACAGACCGTGTCGCCGCGCCAGGAAAAGGAGGAACACCAGAGTAAGCCCAAGAGGCATCAGCGATGCTGCAATACACCATCCTGTCCCAAGTCCCCTTCTCACAGGTCCCTTTTCAGCTTTCCTTCGCACTACAAGCAGCGCCCCTTTGAGAGACCAGCGCCCTCCTGCGTTGCATCAGCAGAATCAGGAGAAAACGAGAATGATGAGGAGGGAAAGCTGTTGCGAAAGGAGAGCATGCGGAGCAGCAGCAGCAGCATAGCAAGGGCGATGACCAGGATCGGCAGTAGCAAAAGGATCGCAAGGTGCAGGAGGGTGAAGAGGAGAAGAAGTAGTATCAGCAGGAGAAGGATGACGATCAGCAGTACCCCTCAGGATCAGCAGGACGATAGTGTTGAGGAGTGGCTGGAGGAGCATCAGCAGGAGAACGGGGGGACTGTAAAGACGATGAGCACCAGGGTCAGGGTGAGGACAAGGAGAAGCAGCTGCATGGACAAAGTAACGCATGCGTAAAGACGAGTACACAAACACGGACACACACACACATTTGTAAGCCGGCGGCACAGAGGGTCCTCAAGTGCGGGCAGCACATGGAAGTGTGAAAGCACAGTGTACGAGGCGCCGCCCACTGAAGAGTGCAACAGTGGGTGGCGCAGAGGAGAGTCCATACGAAACGTGCAGCGGCCAGAAAACCGAGGAGGCTACTCAACTCAAGGTGAACTGAAGCGCAAGCAGTCTGGTGCAAATTGGTGGCCACTGAATCACCGAGGACGGTGTTAGACCACGAAACGCAACACAAACTGTAACAGCTACCACCAGACCAGCCGATGCGTAAAATGAACGCTGACCCAGGACGGTCCGACAAGGCATGGGTGGGGTGGGAACCTACGAACCGACATTGGCACAATTGGCGAGGAGACAACCACACACACACACACACACACACCACACACACCACACACACACACACATACACACACACACACACACACACACACACACACGCACAATGCACCAGGACGAGGGAAAGAATGGGGAGGGTATACATGAAATACGACGACAAAGAAGAGTCGAAGGCCGACCTTATGAGGTCCGCAGGCGGTCCAAAGACCCGCGCTACGAAACCAGATCAGCCAGCGTTGACTCCAAACAGAGGAGGACAGGAGGAGGACGAGAGGAGGATGGGAGGAGGACGAAAGGACGACGGGAGCAGGAAGGGAGGAGGACGGGAGGAGCAAAATCAAGCAAGCGCAAACAAGCAATCGGAAGCAAGCAAGCGCAAGTGAGCAATAACAAGCAAGCAAGAACCAGCGATCAAGTGCAAGCGAGCAAGGGCAAGCAAGAGCAAGCAAGCGAGAGCAAGCACGCAAGAGCAAGCAAGCAAGTCCATATGAATACATATGAATACATAGGACTCGCCATTGGAAATTGCTGGGGGGTGCCATGAGAGATAAGGGGAGTGCCATAGGAAAAGGGGGGGGGAGGGGGGGGGGCATTGGAAATAAGGGGGGTGCCATTGGAAAAAGGGAGGGGGGAGGGGCTAAAGTCAAATTACTTATAATGAGCTAGGATTCCTATAGGACAAGCCTATTTGAACAATTGAACAAAATTCTAAACGACAAACAAATACACCTCGTGAGGGCTCCAACAAAAAATCTGCGATCTTAGTCAATATGGAGGTCGTCGGCCTTGGAATCCAAAGAAAGGCGAGCCATTGAAACAGATGTGAACCAGTGAAACAGATGTGAGGTACCAGAACAAACAAAAAACATATGATGAAAAGATGTCTACAATTTGGTCCATACGGGTTGGCAGGCCACCAATTGGGCCGATTGACTCGCAAAATGTGTATTGCTTTGTGGGGAAATCCTGATACGAGTTATTTGAGTTCTTCGTTGTTTCAAAAAATTCCCGTGTAGTTGGGATTCCCGGGCCGGCGACCACACCGATTCAGTTACGAAATGTGTTTTTTGTACTGGGGGATCTTTCGCGGAGATTATTGTGATGGTTTGGGATGCGGCTGGTTGCTCAATTGCTTGGGAGCTGCTACTTCCGACTGCTGGTTCTCGTGGTCTTCCCTTCTTCTCATCCGCACGGTCATAGCACCATTGAGGTTCAGACAAGCACGGCAGCAAAACAACACAGCAAACAAGCAATGCAAACATTGAACACGCAGCAGCACAGCAAACGATAGCACATCCACTCAATGGGGAAAGCGTAACAACGTACCACTATTATTACGTTTACTAGTACTTTTACTACGACTACGACGACGACTGCGACTACGATTATTCCCACCTCCACTGCTTAAAGTAGCACAACTACGACTGCTGCGACTACTACGACTACTACTACTACTACTACTACTACTACTACTACTACGACGACAACGACTACTACTACGACGACGACTACTACTACCACTACTACTACTACTACTACTACTACTACTACTACGACTACTACTACGACTACAACTACGACTACTACTACGACGGCTACTACTCTTACTACTACTACTACTACTACTACTACTACTACTACTACTACTACTACTACTACTACTACTACTACTACTACTACTACTACTACTACTACTACTACTACTACTACTACTACTACTACTACTTATTACTACTACTACTACTACTACTACTACTACGACTACGACTACCATTACTACTAAAATTGTTACTACTACTACTACTACAACTACTACTACTACTACTACTACTACTACTACTACTACTACTTCTTCTACTACTACGACTACGACTACTACTACTACTACTACTAATAATAATAATAGTAATAATAATACGTCTTTTATTACTACTACTACTACTACTACTACTACGGCTACGACTACTACTGTTACTACTACTACTACTACTGCTACTACTACTACTACTACTACTACGACGACGATTACTACTACTACTACTACTACTACTACTACTACTACTACTACTACTACGACTACTACTACTACTACTACTACTATTATTATCCCAGTGTGACCCTACCTAGGAGTTGGAGCATTTAGGAGAGCAACATCTACATCTACCTCGACAGCTACATCTACATCTACACCTGCATCTACATCAACATCAACAGCGAGACTCACATCTACATCTGCATATGCACCTACATCTACACCTACATTTACATCCACATCTACACCTACACCTACATTAACATCTACACTTTCGCATTGGCTTCGTTGTTGCTTTGCAGTGCCTTTGCTTTTGCTATGCTGCGCTATGCCATGCTATGATGTGCTGTGTTATGTTATGCTGCGCTATGGTCTGCTATGCTAAGCTAAGCTAAGAGCTGAGCTGCTGTGCTGTGTTATGCTATACTATGCTATGATTTGCTGCGCTGGGCTATGATATGCTATGCTATGCTACGCTAGCATTGTGTGCTGTGATTTGCTATGCTGGGCTATGCTATGCTATGCTATGCTATGCTATGCTATGCTATGCCGTGCTGTTATGTGCTATGCTATGTTGCGCTGTGCTATGCTAAGCAATGCTATGTTATGCTATGCTATGCTGCGCTATGCTGTGCTGAGCTATGCTATGCTATGCTTGGCTATGCTGTGCTGTGCTGTGCTGTGCTAATGCTGCGCTGCGGTATGCTGCGCTAAGCTAAGGTAAGCTATGCTAAGCTAGGCTAAGCCAAGCTAAGCCAAGCTAAGCTAAGCTAAGATGAGCGAAGCTAAGCTAGGCTAAGCTAAGCTAAACTAAGATGAGATAAGCTAAGCTACGTTAAGATGAGATGAAATAAGCCAAGCTAAGATGAGATAAGCAACGATGAGCTAGGGGAAGTCACTAGGGGAACCGCGGGGCGGATCCTGGGGGAACCGCCCAGGGCGGGCAACACTGCCCGGCCCCTTTAAGCAAACACAGTAAGAACCCTTCTAGGCAGAGCCTAGGTAGGGAACTACTACTACTACTACTACTACTACCACTACTACTACTACTACTACTACTACTACTACTACTACTACTACTACTACTACTACTACTATCACTACTATACTACGACTACTACTACTACTACTACTACCGACTACGACTACTACTACTACTACTACTACTACTACTACACTACTACTACTACTACTACTACTACTAGCTACTACTACTATTCTTACTACTACTAATACTAACTACTACTACTACGACTACTACTACTACTACTACTACTACTACGACTACTACTACTGACTAACCTACTACTACTACTACTACTACTAACTACTACTACGACCATTACTACTACTACGACTACTACTACTACTACTACTACTACTACTACTACTACTACTACTACTACTCTACTACTACTACTACTACGAACTACTACTACTACTACTACTACTACTACGACACTACAACGCTACTACTACTACTACTACTACTACTACTCTACTACTACTACTACTACTACTACTACTACTACTACTACTACTACTACTACTACTACTACTACTACTACTATTTGTACTACTACTACTACTACTACCTATACGACTACCACTACTAATACTACCCCTACTACCACGACTACTACTACTACTACTACTACTACTACTACTACCACTACTACTACTATTATTACAACTACCACTTCGATTACTACTACCTCTACTACTACTACTACTACTACTACTACTGCTACTACTACTACTACTTTGTCTGCTACTACGACGACGACTAACACCACTACTACTTCTATTACTACTACTTCTACTACTATCACTACTACTCCTACATCTACTACTACTGCTACTACTACTACTACTACTACTACTCCTACGACTACTACTGTTACTACCAGTTCTTCTACGAGCACCGTTGCTACTAACACTACCACGACGACTACTACTACTACTACTACTACTACGACTCCTACCACCACTACTAATACTACTACTACTACTACTACTACTACTACTACTACTACTACTACTACTACTGGTACTACTACTACTACTACTACTACTACTACTACTAGTTCTACTACTACTACTACTACTACTACTACTACCACTACTACTACCGCTTCCACTACTACTGCGACCCCTACTACTACTACAACTCTACAGTGCGACTACTACTACTACTACTACTACTACTATTACGACTACTACTACCACGATGACTACTACTACGTCTACGACTATTACTTCTACGACTTCCACTACCACTAGTACTACTACTAGTACTACTAGTACTACCACTACTACTACTACTACTACTACTACTACTACTACTACCACTAGTAGTAGTACTACTACTACTACTACTACGACTACTATGGTTAGTACTACTACGACTACTACTACTACTACTACTACTACTACTACTACTACGATCACGACTCCTTCAACTACTAGTATACTACTACTATACCACTTCTACAATCGCCAGTATCATATATTATACTACAACGGCTACTACTACTACTACTACGACGACAACTACTACTATCATTACTACTGCTACTACGACTACTACTACCACGGCTGCTACTACTAGTACGACTACTACTACTACTCTTACGACTGCCACTACTACTCTTAGTACTCCTATCACTACTTGCCTACCTTCTACCACGAGTACTACTACAACTACGACAACTACTCCGACGACGACAACGACTACGACGACCACGACGACGACGGTTTTTACGACGACGACTACTACTACTACTACTACTACTACTACTACTACTACTACTACTATTAGTACTACTACTACTACGACTACTACTACTACTACTACTACTACTACTACTACGACTACTACTACGACTTACTACTACTACGACTACTACTACTACTACTACTACTGGTACCATTATTTATACGGTTTCTACTTTTACGTTTACTACTATCACTACTACTACCACTACTACTACTACTACTACTACTACTACTACTACGACTACTATTACTAGCAGTACCTACCTACCCACCTACTAGTACTACGACCACTACTACTACTACTACTACTACTACTACTACTACTACTACTACGACTACTACTACTACTACTACGAACGCCCACTACTACCAGTATTATCATCTTCGCCACTACGACTACGACTATTACTACTACTACGACGACGACGACGTCTCCTACGACTACTACTACTACTACTACTACTACTACTACTACTACTACTACTACAACGATTACTACTACTACTACTACTACTACTACTACTACGATTACTACTACTACGAATATTAAAACGACTACTACTACTACTAGTACTACGCCTACGAGTGCTACGACGACTACTCATACGACTACTACTACGACTACTACTACTACTACTACTACTACTACTACTACTACTACTACTACTACTACTACTACTACTACTACTACTACTACTACTACTACTACTACTACTACTACTACTGCTACTACTACGACTACGACTACTACTACTACTACTACTACTACTACTACTACTACTACTACTACGACTACTATTACCACTACTATTACTACTACTACTACTACTACTACTACTACTACTACCACTACTACTACTACGACTACTACTACTAACTACTACTACTACTACGATTATTCATACTACTACTACTACTACTACTACTACTACTACTACTACTACTACTACTACTATCACCACCACCACTGCTTCTACTACTACTACTACTACTACTACTACTACTACGACTACTACTACTACTACTACTACTACGACTACGACTACGACTATTACTACTACTACTACTACTACTACTACTACTACTACTACTTCTTATACGACTACGATTGTCAATACCACCATCATCACGACTGTTGCGACTACCGCCATGACTACGACTGCTAATATTACAACCATCTCGTACCACGACTGACAATATTTACCCTGCGACGTACCTAACCCATGTGCATCCAGTGGTAAGAGGAGCATGCCAGCATTAGAAGGAACATCGACAGTGCAGGCGCGCGATTTGTTGTGTAAGCTATACATGACGCGCGCACGTTGCACGACTCACAGAACAAAGGTCGACAAGACGAGGATTGGGGCCCAAGGCTTGTAGAAGACCGGGGGCGGGAACGAGTGACAGGAGAAGGACGGACGGACGGGGGGCCGGCGAGCCATCACGGTAGCAGAAGCAGAATGCATGAATAAGGCCACAGGGGGAATTCGGAGACGATGAAAGAGGCGGGAGGAATCAGAAGAGTGCCGCGTTTTTCAGGAGCTGCCTAAACATGCAGCGCTGTCTGCGCCATGTCGCCACAGCGTTCCACATAATCATACCTGTGTATAGTTAGTGCAAGAAGCGAGCGAGACCGAGTTCGCCCGCCAGCTTCTCCGCCTCCTTCCCGCACCTTTCAGTGCGGGAACTGAACGTCCGCAGGCGCGCCGCCAGGTCTGCGGGCGGCCCGCGGGAAAGAAACTCAAGGCCAGGGTCGCGTATCATCAGTAGGTTGTCTACCGTCGTCGCCCCGGACAGCATCACGTAGAGGTGCAGCTAGGGGGCGTCCAGGTCGTCGGCGTCCTTGCACCCTTCGTCAAAAATGACTCCGCGGGGCATGGTGCGGCCCTGGCAGGCAATGGACGTCAGGACCTCGGCGTGGGAGATGACGAACCCTGCGCGCGTGACCTTATACTTGCGGAAGTCGAACGGGTTCAAGCTCTGTGGTTCGATGAAGACGAGGCCCGCCGCGTCCGCAGCGTCGATGCCAACATCGATGTCCTTGACTCGTCTTGCATTCTAAGAGCTCTAACATGAGTTTGGGTGGTGCCTCAGTCCGCTGGACCCACCAGCAGCCCACGAAAGTGGCGACAGTCTCGCAGATCGCTGGACCCACCAGCAGCCTTCGAAAGTGGCGACACTTTCGCAGATCGCAGCACCCCATGGATGGCGAGGTCTAATATGAATCTTGGTGGTGTTTCAGTCCGCTGGCCCCACCGGCAGCCATCGAAAGTGACGACGATCTTGCAGATCGCAGCCCCCCAGGGGTGGCGAGGTCTAATCTGAATTTGGGTGGCGCCTCACTCCGCTGGACCCACCGGCAACCCTCGAAGGCGGCGACAAGATCGCAGATCACGGCCCCCCCAGGGATGGCGAGGTCGAATCTGAAGACTGGTACCTCACTTCGCTGGACCCACCAGCAGCCCTCGAAAGTGGCGACAGTTTCGCAGATCGCACCACCCCAGGGATGGCGAGGTCATCTGAATCTGGGTGTTGCGTGCCTCACTCCGCTGGACCCACCAGCAGCCTTCAAAAATGGCGACAGCCTCGCAGGTCGCACCCCCCAAAGATGGCGAGGTTGTATCTGAATTTGGGTGGTGTCAATGCGCTGGACCCACCAGCAGCTTTCGAAACCGGCGACAGTCTCGCAGATCACACCACCCCCAGGAATGGCGAGGTTGAATCTGAATCTGGGTGGTGTTTCACTCCGCTGGGCCTACCAACAGCCTGCGAAAGTGGCGAGTGTCTCGCAAATCGCAGCCCCCCCCCCGGGATGGCGAGGTCTACTCTGAGTTTGGGTAGTGCCTCACTCCGCTGGACCCACCAGCAGCCTTCGAAAATGGCGACAGCTTCGCAGATTGCAGCACCCCAGGGAGGGCGAGGTCTAATCTGAATCTGGGTGGTGCTTCACTCCGCTGGACCCACCGGCAGCCCTCGAAAGCGGCGACAATCTCGCAGATCGCAGCCCCCCATGGATAGCGAAGGCGAACCAGGTAAACGGCTAGGGAGAAGAGAAGAGCAAGAGAGGAGGAGAAGGAAAGCAATAGAAGAGAGGAGGCGGGAAGGAGGAGGACGAGGAGGATGCGACCACAGCGTTCTATTCAAAACGAGTGCCCAACGCAGGAAGTTTGGGAGGGAATAACAGTAACATTCCCTCATCCATGCCCGTCCTCCTCGTCCTCCTCCTCCTTCTCCACCTTCTCCTCCTCCTCCTTTTCCTCCTCCTCCTCCTCCTCTTCCTCCTCCTCCTCCGTTTCTTCTTTCGTTATCCGCCCTGTCTCCTCGTACATGTTCCCTCCCCTCCATTCCTCTACTCCTTTCTCTCTCCCCCTTCTCGTCCTCTCCCTCCCCTCCCCCGTTTCCTCCTACGCCCTCACGTGCCACGGCCCCGGAGATTTCCAAAAAGGCACGGACACCCCAGGAGGGGACCTCCATGGCAAGCCAGAATTTGTCTGCCCGCGAGCCCGCCGCCTTCAACAACAAGCCTCGCAGAGTGCATGATTCCCCCCTCGCTCCCTCCCCCCTCTTCCTTTCCTCCATCTCCCCTCGCCTCCTCCCGTTTCGTTCGACCCAGCGGGGCCCGCTCTATCGCTCGACCTGGCGTACTTGACCCCCTCCTGCTCCTTCTCCCCCTCCCTCTGCGCCTCCCCCACCCTCCCCACTTCCCCCTTCCTCTCCCCCCCCCTCCCTCCCTCTCCCTCCCCCCCTCCCTCCCTCTCCCCCTCCCCTCCCTCCCTGGGAGGGTCCTCCCCCCTCCCTCCCTGCCCCTTGCCGGCCTGGGCTGCGCCGCGCAGCCACCCGCGAGGACCTCGCTTTCGACGGCCTCCGGCTGCCCCGCGCCGCCGCCGCTGGCCGGAGGCGCCGCGCGACCCCGGTCCCCTTTCCGGCAAGGGGGGCGCACGCGGCGGCGCAGGGGCGAAGGAGGAGGATCGACGGTCGAGGGCGCGAGGATCGAGGAGGGAGGGAGGGAGGGAGGGAGGGAGGGGCGGAGGAGGGAGGGAGGGAGGGAGGGTCGACGATCGAGGGGGGAGGATCGACGCGATCGAGGAGGGAGGGAGGGGGGTGAGGGGGGGGTGCTCCGGGAGAAGAGGTGGAGGCAGAGGAGGCGGAGGAGGCGGAGGAGGAGGAGGGATGAGGAGAGGCGAGGAGGGGTGACGAGGAGGAGGGGTGAGGAGGCGGAGGAGGCAGAGGATCGACTCCCTGGGCCCCTCGACGAGGGCGTGGAGGGGCCAGCCGGACGAAAAGAGCGGGGAGAGGGGTTCGACGTTCGAGTTTGCTGCGTTTGCCCATACCAGCGTAGGCTCCGGGAGGAGTCTGGGGACCGGCTTTGGACGAAGTTGCGTCGATCGGAGGGCTCTCCAGGGTCGATAGGCAAAACTGCTGCATTTTGGAAAACCAGCTGCGTGCAGCTGGTTCGCTACCACCACCCCCTGCTGGTCCACCCCAACATATGGGGGGACGGGGGGGTAGGGAGGAGAAGACGGATCGACGATCGAGGATGGATATCTGGGAACTCGCTCCCGCCGCAGGAGACTCCCGCGTTACGAGCAGAGACGCGACGGCCAGCTCGTCCGCGTGCTCGGCTCGTGGAGGCCTCTTCGGGTTGTGGAGGCCCGCCCCTTTCGGGCCCCAGAGCCGCCAAGACATGCCTCTGCTGCAGGAGCGGCCTTTGGCTGCCCACGCCGCGCGCATGCCCCACGTCGGAGGCCTGGCCGGGCAGGGGAAGCGAAGAGGGATCGACGGAGGGACACGAGGGCACGGCCTCGCTCCTCCTCGTGCCGCCCGCGCCGCGCTCTCCCTCTCCTCCGGGGTCGCCCGCCTCTCGGGCTGCCCTGCCCACGCTCACGCGGCGCCCTCCCCGGACATCCCGCTGCTCCCATTTTTTGTTCCGCGCGAGGGCCCCAGAGAGGTCCGGACCAGTTCCCCGGGGCCGGTGCTTCGTCTGGAGGCGTCGTGTGACGCTCCCGAGGCCCGGCGAGAGCCCCTGGAGGCCAAGAGCTGCCAGAAGCCCACCCCTCCAGTTTGTGTGGAGGCGCCAGATTTCTGGGCCCTCCCCCCCATCTACAATGGAGACCCATGCCAAGAAACCCCCTGCTTGGGCTTCTTGGGTTTGGATGGTTCTGCGATGGAAAGCATTACGCTCCCATGCCAAAAATCAATGGACGTCCTGGGATATCAGGGTTGGGTTTCTTGTAGAATGATTCTTGTGGTCGAGCTCCCAGAGGGGCGCCAGGGGGCGCTCCAGTGCCCCCCCCAGCACAGACCAGCCCCAAAGCTCGAGGCTCGAAGGAGAAGGAGGAGGAGGAGGAGGAGGAGAAGCAGGAGGAGCAGCAGGAGGAGGAGGAGCAGCAGGAGGAGCAGGAGGAGGAGGAGGAGGAAGAGGAGCAGGAGGAGCAGGAGGAACAGGAGCAGGAGGAGGAGGAGCAGGAGGAGAAGGAGGAGCAGGAGGAGGAGGAGCAGCAGCAGCAGGAGGAGGACTGCGGGAAAAGAGCCCGGAGGAGCAGCAGGAGCGGGCGGATGGGGAAGGAAACGCATACGGAAGGGTATCCAATCCCAGGCCGCCCCAGCCCCTGTGCCACCCTGCGCGCAGGCCCCACGAGGGAGCCCAGGCGTACGGCGGGGACCACCTGGCCAGCTCTCCGCAGAGCGAGCTCGAGGGCGAGGCCCAGGCGTCTGCGAACTACTTCCAGCGCGAGGCCACGACGGCCCTTTCGTCCTGACACTCCCGCTGCTCCTCTTCGTCCACGCAAAAGTATGCTGCACACCGCCACCACCATGCCTGGCCAAAGCCAGACCCAACCCTGGCACGGTGTGCACCGCAGCCCCGCAAGAGTGCGCGTGAGAGCGAGGGAGCGCCCGGGATGCCTTGCCAGAGCTGCGGGGCGCGAGCGCCAACGTAAAGGAGGCCGCCGAGGGTGCCGACTCTTTTTTGACCCGTCGAAGCAGGCGCTGCGCTTTGTTGCAATGCAAATAAAGGGCGGGTCGGCAGAGTCGAAAGAAGGTGTGAAGAAGCCCCCCACCCACCCACCCACACAACAAAACAAAACAACAACAACAACAACAACAACAACAACAACAACAACAACAACAATCATTTTACCCGAACGCTCAGTGTTCTCACCAGTGCCAGGGTTTTCATACGACGCCCGCCAATACCCCCACTTTGTGGGGGGGCCGGTTCAAGCTCTACCACATTTCCAAACGACTCTTCGCCACCACCCACACCCAGCTTCCCGCCCTATGACGTTCGGACACTTCACTTCGTGGCATGCGGACGACCGTGGCTACTACACTGGCGCATGGTTTCAATGACTTATTTGACATGTGTCCCGCATGGTATTATTTGACAGGGATGATGGCCCTGGCAGGTGCGCAACCGTTGTTGCAGAAGTTCGAAAAAGTTGATCGCAAAAGCCCGTTTGACAGAAATGTTTAAAAAGTGTTGGGTTTCCTGCAAATCCGCAAGAGCGCGCGGGATGAAATTGTGACATTTTTTTTTTTTTAAAAAAAAAAAAAAAAAAAAAAAAAAAAAAAAAAAAAAAAAAAAAAAAAAAAAAAAAAAAAAAAAAAAAAAAAAAAAAAAAAAAAAAAAAAAAAAAAAAAAAAAAAAAAAACATTGGTTTTTTGATGTTTTTATGTTGAAATCGTTACGAACACTAAGGTTTTGGAAGGATTTCGTCTTGCGCGCGCGAATGTCCACTTTACCTTATTTTTTGCAAGGGATTCTTGAAGTTTGGTTATTTTAGAACAAGAAATTTCATTTTATAGTGTTTTTTGCAAGGGACAGCGGGGGGGAACAAAACAACCGGATCTTGATGACATCGTATTACCTGAGGCTTCCTCACGAAAATGATGAAAATGTAGCTGCGGCCTAGGCGCGGCGAGGGGGTCGCGCACCAGGGGCCCCAACAATAATTATTCTTTAGAATAAATAATGTTCAACAACAACAACAACACCAACAACAACAACAACAACAGCAGCAACAACAACAACGACAACAATAACAATAACAACAACAACAACACAAAATGCGGGCGGCTGTCGTACAGGGGACGATGGGTAGGTCGCGCGTTGGTCGCGAACAGGTCGCGGATGGATCGCGTGTGTGTCGCAGGACGGGTCGCGGGTTGGTCGCGGGGCGGGCGACGACAGCAAGAAGAAGCAGATCAAGAAGAACAACAGCAGCGACAATCCGCACCGATGAACCCTACTTCACCCACGCACGCACAGTGTAAGACCGCTCGGCCCCCTCACTCTGACGTGCCCCCTCCTGGCTTCGGCCAAGAGGATCTTTACACCATCATTGGGCCCAGTTCTGCGGACCACCATCACCATCATCATCAACACCGAAAACAACAACTACAACTACAACACGACGACAACCACAACAATATAAAACAAGGACAACAACAACAACAGCAGCAACAACAGTCAGTTTGAGATTGATCCCTCTTACCTACTCACGTGTCAACCTACATGTGTATCCTACACCCTCGGTGCCCGCCCTCTTCGTCTTCGACCGTGCCCTCTTGGGAGTATGTCTTATGTCTCCCTTACCTGCAACGCGTAGTTGGCGCGGCTCCCAAAGCAGAGCAAGGGAGGGAGGAGGGAAAGGACAACGGTGCACGCGGCGCTCCGATGTAACGGACGTCAGAGGCCTCGGCCAGCAGACCCTTCCTCCCTGGGAGTTGCCGCCGCCTCAGACAGGCTGCCACCCCAGGGGGAGCCGCCCTCTTCGAGGAGCGGCGGGGGGGGTTTGCCGGGCCCCGCTCAAAAAGCTGCCGGCGCGCAGCAGACACGCTGCCTCCGGAGGGAGAAGGATGGAGCGCGAGAGAGATGAGCGGAAAGAAGGTCAGGAGCGGGAAAACAAGCGGCAGAACCGGACGGGCGCGTCGGGCGGGTGGACCCTCTGGGCGGGTCCGCCGGGCAGGCCCAGACGGCCAGTTCGAGTGGGCGGGTCGCTGAAGCGTCAGTCCTGCATGAATCGCGGGGGGGTGAGTCTCGAGCGATGGCGCGATTCCCAAATAAACCGTGTGAGAGTCCGGAGCGAAAAACTGATTTCTGAGCGTCGAAGGCGCGGCGTTTCAATACATCCCCAGGCCGAAAGTTTTTTCCTCTTGGACTAAAAATATGAAAACATCAACGGGTCCAATTGGATCCCTTTTCGGGTGTTGGAGAGTTTCGTGGATCCTATTTTTGTGTTGCGCGGATCCAATTTCCTGTGTGAAAAAAACGATGGATCCATGTATTTCCCAGGAATATATATATATATATATATATATATAAGAATTAATATCCGGGACCCAGGGGAAATTGGATCCGCGGAGCACCGCAAGTGAAGCATCATGCTACATCCCCAGTATCCACGGAGCTGTGGATCTGCAGACCAATGCTATGATTCTACGGGGGAGGGGGGGTCTTCCCAGAATGAGGAGGGGAAGGATGAGGGAAAAAGGCAAGACGAGGTGGGAGGAGAACAGAGGGGACGCAGGGGGGGAGAGAGGGGGAACAATCAGGGAAGAGAGGGGGGGAGAAGGAAGGAAGAGGAGGAAGGAAGAGGAGAAGGAGGAGGAGAAGGGGCATGATGGAGGAGGGAGGGGAGAGGAGGGAGGCGGACGGACGAAGGAGAAAGGAGGAGGAGGGAGGAGGCGGGAGGAGGAGGGGGAACTGGGAGGAGGAGGAGGAAAGGAAGGGATAAGGGAGGGCGAGGACACACAAGCAAAGTGTCCAAGTCGGAAGCTCGAACGCCACAGCGGGCCCGGCCACCTCCCTTCACTTCTCCCATAACATGTGGTTGCTCGAGCGCCGCCGCGGGCTTGGCCATCTCCCGAAAGTCCTCCCTCAACATAAGTTTGCTCGAACGCCACAGCGGGCTCGGCCAACTCCCGCATCTTCACCCATAACACATCTACCCCACCTCGAAGCGAGCGCTACATGTATCCGCTCACCTGAACGGCGCGTCGCTTCCGACATGTGGGGCTCCAGAGGAAAATCTTGCGGCCTGCGGAAGTAAACTGCGAGGACCTCCCACGCGAGAGCGCGATTCTTGAGTAAAGTGTACATGAGGAAGTCCCGCGCGAGAGCGCGATGTTGAATGAATTGTGAGGACCTATCAGGCGGGAGCCGCTGTTGTTGTTGTTCGGGGGTTGGGATTTTACCTTGTAAAAAACATGGTGCGAGCCCTGGGATGGGCACTTCGAGAAAAAACTGGCACCGGAGGGGGGATCAACAACAGTTATTGCTTTGAAATGATACTTCAACAACAAGAACAACAACAGCAACAACAACAACACTAATCATTTTACCCCAATGCTCGATGTTTCAAAATGCAGCACGCATTCACCATGACATGATAGCTACCCCTTTTCATGAGGGATGTGTTATTGCACGCGGGGGGTCCCGATACTCCCTCTCCCTGATATCCCGTCCGAAAAGGTCTTGACAACACCTCTTCCGAGGGACTTCAACGCTTCCAATCCGGATGGCAAATCGCCTGCGCAATTCCTTTGTCCAGGCCTTGCTTCTAGGTGTCGCGACGCCTGAGCGGCCTAAGACATCAGGGAGAGGCCTCGCAACCTCTGGGAGAGCCCCGCGGAGAGACCCCAGAGCTTCTGAGTGACGCTTCAGAGCTGAGGCCCCTTTGCTTTCGATTTTGTCACAGGGACCGTTTTTGCGTCGGCCGATTTCTGATGGTGCCAGAGCTCGTCGTCATCCCCGTCCTCCTCCTCCTACTCCTACTCCTACTCCTACTCCTCCTCCTCCTCTTCTTCCTCCTCCTCCTCCGCATCCTCCTCCTCCTCCTCCTCCTCCTCCTCCTCCCCCCCTCCTCCTCCTCCTCCTCCTCTCCTCCTCCTCCTCCTCCTCCCTCCTCCTCCTCCTCCTCCTCCTCCTCCTCCTCCTCCTCCTCCCTTCCTCCTCCTCCTCCTCCTCCTCCTCCTCCTCCTCCTCCTCCTCCTCCTCCTCCTCCTCCTCCTCCTCCTCCTCCTCCTCCTCCTCCCTGCACTCCTCCAAAAAGTGTCCCTGGCCGTAGGTGTCTCCAGGAGTACCAGGCGGCCCCCGACGGCTTCCAGAGCACGACGACGACGACGACGACGACGACGACGACGACGACGACGACGACGACGACGACGACGACGACGGCGGCGGCGGCGGCGGCGGCGGCGGCGACGACGGCGACGACTCCACGCCCCACGACACAAGAGAGCGAGGTCGCGCGGAGCAGGCGTGAAAGCGCGTAAAGGGGGCCCAAAAATGACAGTTTTTTATAATCATAATTCAACAAGGACTAGGGAAGCCTCAGGGCTTCCCAGGATTTCCGGATGAAAGCGGAGGAAGTATCGAGCGGGAGCGTCGTTATCTGCACGGGGTCTCGAGGCGGGAGCGCCGGTCCTGGGGTGAACAGCAGGGAAGTATCGAGCCGGAGCGCCGATTTTGTTGGAGTTTTGGGGGGCGAGCAAGAGCCGCCGCCCCGAGTGAGAAAGGAGGACGTCTCGAGCCGGAGCGTTGCTGTCGTTGGGGGGCCCGTTTTGGCGCACCCCCGAAATTCCTGAACGCGAAGTTAATTTTCAAAGGAAATGCTGCCGGCGCCGAGGCGAGAGCGCGAAGGCGCATTCAGAGTGTCCAACGATAATAATTGCTCAATAATCAAGGTTCAACAACAACAACAACAACAACAACAACAACAACAATTACTAGCACGTGGGGACACTCCGTTCTCACCAGTGCCAGGGTTTTCATAGGAGGCGGGCAATACCCCCACTTTGTGGGGGGGCCGGTTCAAGCTCTACCAAATTTCCAAACGACTCTTCGCCACCACCCACACCCAGCTTCCCGCCCTATGACGTTCGGACACTTCACTTCGTGGCATGCGGACGACCGTGGCTACTATTCAGGGCCCCGCGGCCGACGACGACGGCGTGCGCGCGCGAAGAAAAAACGAATGTGTCCCGCATGGTATTATTTGACAGGGATGATGGCCCTGGCAGGTGCGCAACCGTTGTCGCAGAAGTTCGAAAAAGTTGCTCGCAAAAGCCCGTTTGACAGAAATGTTTAAAAAGTGTTGGGTTTCCTACGAATCCGCAAGAGCGCGCGGGATGAGATTTTGACAATTTTTTGTTGAAAAACCATTGGTTTTTTGATGTTTTTATGTTAAAATCGCTCCGAACACTAAGGTTTTGGAAGGATTTCGTCTTGCGCGCGCGAATGTCCACTTTACCTTATTTTTTGCAAGGGATTCTTGAAATTTGATTATATTAGAACAAGAAATGTCATTTTCTATTGTTTTTTGCAAGGGAAAGCGGATTACAACAAAACAACCGGATCCTGTACACACCCTCTTTTCTGAGGCTTCCTCACGAAAATGATGAAAATGTAGCTGCGGCCTAGGCGGCGCAGGGGGGGCGCGCACCAGGGGGCCCAACAACAATTATTCTTTAGAATAAATAATGTTCAACAACAACAACAACGACAACGACAACGACAACGACAACAACAACAACAACAACAACAACCACAACAACAACAACAACAACAACAACGAGAACAATAACAACCACAACAACAACGACAACGACAACGACAACGACAACAACAACATCAACAACAACAGCAGCAGCAACAACAACAACGACGACAATCAGTTTACCCTCATGGGCGATGTTTCCACACGAAGCATGCGACCATCATCATAACCATCCCCTGCATAGGGGGTTTTTTGTTCTATAGCGGGGTCCGTTATTCCCATTCCCAGATATCCCGCCCAATGAGGTATTGCAAATTGTTTCTCCGAAGAATTTCAACATATCCCGCCTCGAAAACGCATGCTCGCGCCTTGCTGCGCCGATGCGAGACGGCCAGCGGAGCCCCAGGCACAAGGAAGTATCGAGCGACAGGATTGCCTTGGTGGAGATGGGGGCTGCCAGCGGCGAGGCAAGGATCCGGTCCCGAATAGAAAGGGAGGAAGTCTCGAGCAGAGCCGCTGTTGTTGCTGGGAGCGGTGCAAATGCTGAAGAGAGTAGGGCGGTAGTCCAGCGTAAAAAAGAACGAAGTCTCGAGCGGGAACACTGGTTTTGTTGGGACGGCGGCTGCCGGCGGCGAGGAGGAACACCGCCTTGTGGTTTTGTCCGGACGGGGGCTGTCGGCGGTGAGGAAGGGCACCGTCCTGCGGAAAAAAGGGAGGAAGCCTCGAGCGGGAGCGTTGTTCTTGCTGGGAGCGGCGCCAATTCAAAAGAGAGTAGGGCGCCAGTCCAGCGTAAAACGTGAGGAATTTTCGGGCGGGAGCGCTGGTTTTGTCGGGACGGCGGTTTCGGCGGCGAGGAGGAGCACCGCCTTGAGCAAAAGCGGGAGGAAGTCTCGAGCGGGAGCGTTGATGTTGCTGGGGGCGGCGCCGATGAGAGAAAGAGTAGCGCGCCAGTCCAAGGTAAAAAGGGAGGAAGTCTCGAGCGGTAGCACTGGGTTTGTTGGGACGGCCACTTTCGGCGGCGAGCAAGAGCACCGTCCTGAGGATAGAAAGAGGAAGCCTCGAGCGGGAGCGTTGTTCTTGCTGGGAGCGGCGCCAATTCAAAAGAGAGTAGGGCGCCAGTCCAGCGTAAAACGGGAGGAAGTTTCGGGCGGGAGCTTTGGTTTTGTCGGGACGGCGGTTTTCGGCGGCGAGGAGGAGCACCGCCTCGAGTAAAAGCGGGAGGAAGTCTCGAGCCGGAGCGTTGTTGTTGCTGGGGGCGGCGCCGATGAAAGAAACTGTAGCGCGCCAGTCCAAAGTAAAACGGGAGGAAGTCTCGAGCGGTAGCGCTGGTTTTGTTGGGACGGCGAGTTTGCGGCGAGCACAAGCACCGGCCTTGAGTGAAAAGGAGAAAGTCTCGACCGGAAGCGTTGTTGTTGTCGGGGGGGCCGTTTTTGCGCCCCCCCAAACCGCTCGAGCGTGAGCCTCATTTTTCAATGAAAATGTAGCCGGCGCCGAAGCGAGAGCGCCAAAGCCCAAAGCGCTTGGGGGGGTCCAATCATAAATGTTTAGTCATTTACATAAACGACAACGACAACAACAACAACAACAACAACAACAACAACAGCAGCAGCAACAACAACAATAGTAAGAACAATAACAACAACGAAAACAACAACAATGACAACAACAATCCTTTTAAGATTGTTCGTCCCGTAGTTGGCGCAGCTTCTGAAACAGAGGAAGGAAGGGACAAGGGAAGGGACAAGGCGGGGCGCGCAGTGCAGCGCTGGGGCAACCCCGGGGGGCCCGCACCAGAGGCAACATAGGCCAGCATCGGATCGTTAAGTCGGATCGAGTCGAGACGTGCATCGGATCGGGGGCGCGGAGGAGGAGGAGGAGGGAGGAGGAGGAGGAGGAGGAGGAGGAGGAGGAGGAGGAGGAGGAGGAGGAGGAGGAGGAGGAGGAGGAGGAGGAGGAGGAGGGAGGAGGGAGGAGGAGGAGGAGGAGGAGGAGGAGGAGGAGGAGGAGGAGGAGGGATTGGCAGAAGGAGGGCCGGGAGCAGGCAAGCAGGCGGCAGAGCCAGCCGGGCGAGGCGGGCGGGCGGACCCCAACGGGCGGGCCCGGAAGGCGGTCCCAGACGGCCGGGTCGAGCGGCCTGTGCGAACCGCGAGGAAGTTTCGAGCGACGGCGCGATTCCCTAATACAACACCGTGAGAGAGTCCAGAGCGAGAGGGTGATCGGGCGGCACCACAGCAGCTTTCGGGGGAGGAAGCGCGCAGCGGAACACGAGATCGGCCAGCTCCAGCACCCCGCGCGTGCGAGTCGCTCGACGGCTGCCCAACGCCGGCAACACGAACGAGTTCTGTTGGGCGGCTGAGTGCCCCAGGGTGCGTTCTGCGGCTTCCAACCTGGAGGTCGGGCTGGATCGACAGCGCCTGCGATCCTCCGATGGCCCTGGGGGCGCGGGCTCGGCCTGCCGGTGGCGGGGCGGGCTCGACCCCGTGCCCGTGCCGCCGCCGGTCGCCAACGCTGCGCTGATCCCCCTTCGCGCCCGCCCGTTCCGGGGCCCTTCCTCCTCCTCCTCCTCCTCCTCCTCCTCCTCCTCCTCCTCCTCCTCCTCCTCCTCCTCCTCCTCCTCCTCCTCCTCCTCCTCCTCCTCCTCCTCCTCCTCCTCCTCCTCCTCCTCGGGCGAGCTGCGACGTCCAACCGGACGCGCTTGGCTGCCCCGCGCCATCTCAGCCTGCGCCCGCGCACGCCCGCGGCGAAGCGTGGTGGGCCAGGGCGCGGCGCGCCGGTCTCTCTCAGCGCTCTGGAGCTGCGGCGTGTGCACGGCGCGGCACCGGGTGGGCGGTTGCCTGCCCTTGCTGCCCCCAGGGCGCTCGAGGCCCCAGTCTCCCTGGCGCGGGAAGAAGAGCGGGCGGGGGCGAGGCGGCGAGGGGCAGCACAAGGGGAGAGGAGGGGCAGCACAAGGGGGGCCGTGCGAGGAGGAGGAGGAGGAGGAGGAGGAGGAGGGGGACGACGAGAACGGAACACGGAAAGAGTGAGTGTGGTAAGTTTTGCTGCCGCCCCGGGCCCTGATCCTTGGACGTCTCTCTGGGGGCCCCCCACAGGTCCCCGAAGGCTCCTGGAGGCCCAGAAACCAACTAGCAGCGTGCAAAAAACGCCCCGAGAACGTCCAGGAAGAGCCTCCGTCCGAGGGGGTAGAATTAAGTCGGGCTTGTCCCTCTACAGAAGGAAGACTCAATAATTGACAAGACATAGTACGGGGACGATGTTTCGATCGTTTTTGGGTTGTGTTTGAATATGTTTGACTATTGTTATTTGTTCGTCCAAAATCCGCCTGTGGGAGGACGTGCCCGACCTTGAGGGCAGAATTTGGAGCAGGAGTACTGCACGAGTCAAGCGGCCCGGGCTGAGCGAGCCAGAGGGCCACGCCCATCCCCACCCTCCTCCTCTTCCTCCTCCTCCTCCTCCTCCTCCTCCTCCTCCTTCTTCTCCTCCTCCTCCATGTCCTACAAGGACGAGTTGTGCTGAGCAAAACTCGCCTATCTGCTCCACAGGAATCTACCCTTGGCAGGCCAGGCCAGGCACAAAGGGACCTGGGGGAGCACAACCCTGGCCGGCCACGAGACCAAGTTCAAACAAGACGCCTCCGCCGAGCGCCCGGCACCCTTCCCCCCCCGCGGGGGCCGCGGGGCAGCGAGCTGACAGCGACGAGTCGTATTTGGCCGTCGCATCTTGCGCAGGAGCGGAATGTCAGCGTTTACGTTTTGCTCCCCAGGGAGGAAAGTTCAAGCGGGCCCCGTGCGGGCCAGGGGAAAAGGCAGCCCCCAGAGCTCGCCGGACTGGGGCCCCCTGCCCGCTCTAAGCTTGTCCAGAGTCACGCGAGCCGGTCGAGCCGCCGTCCGAGCCTTCAGCGACAAGGGAGGGCACGGCTGGGAAAGGAGCAGAGCCTGGCGACGGCCATACGCGCCGCACGTGCGGCAGAAGACAAATCCCCTCCGTCCCACCACTCCCAGGGGCCCCCGAAGCACTCCCCGCCCCGCCACCCCGAAGCGCCCACAGCCTGTGGGAGGAGCGGACGTGGCCGCTATCCTGGGGACCCCCGGGCACGGGTGTGAGACCAGACGGGACTTGAGGGCCCTCCTGACCCCGCATTTCTCGCACCCCCAACACCTCTCGAGGCGAACGCTAGAGTGGCCCTTCGGCGAACTCTCTGAAATCAGACCGTCTCGGGGGAGGGGGCGCGGGCGGGGCAGGGGACCTCGATCAGGCCAGCCTAGATCAGCGTGCCTCTTTAACACCTCGCCGTGATGGCGCAGGAGCGGCGGCAGCCTTAGACGTTTCCCACCTCCGCTCCAACACCTCCATGTTCAGCTGCGGGTGGAGCCTCGCGCAGAGCTTCGCGCAGCAGTCGGCCTCGCGGTTGCCCGAGTACTCGAACCACGCCGTCCCGCGGCGGACCGCTTCTGGTCAGCTGGTGTGAGCCTTGATCCACCGCAGCGCGAAGTGGTCCGCGCCCAACTGGTCGATGTGCCAGAATACGCCCATCCACAGGTCAGCATACTTGCGACGCGGCCCACCACAAAACTCGCGGCCCCGATGGCAATCCTCGCACACCGCCTGGCAGTCCGCGCGCACCTCCAAGGCCTCGCGGCTCTTCTCTTCCAGGGTCTTCAGCAATGCGAACAGCTCCGCGTAGCCAATCCCTTGGATCCATCCTGGGACGTCGCCATACATGCCCCCAGGATCTCGCCTCGACGGGAGACCATGATAGACGACCAGCCCGTGCGGGATAACTGTCTGCACTCAGGGATGGTCGCCGAGCCGTCGATGCAGACCACCCCTCGGGAAAGCTCCCTGAGGGCGAGACCAGCTCGCAGGACCGTGCCAGTTGAACTCGGCGGTGGAGCCTGATCGAACTTGAGATTCACCGGGCCCCTCAGCATGCCCAGGTCGTCGGGCGCCGCCGCGCGCCCAGCCAGAGCAACCTTCTTCAGCCCGAGCTCCTCCGGCCAGGTCCTGGACGCTGGGCACTTGAACAGCCCGTGGTGCGTCGTCCCCAAGGCCATCATGCACCACAGACAACTTTGGTCGGTCTCGGAGCGCCCCGCGTACAGGTCGCACTGGGACACCAACCATCCAGCGACGAGGGCCTCCAGAAGCTGCACCATCTCAGTGTGCCCCTGCGCTCGAAGGCTCGCCAGCGCGAAGCTGATCTGGCCCAGGTCAGGTGGGCGACCCAGCAGCGCCTCGAAGCCGGGGTGGAAGGAGACCTCGCGCATCAGACGCCTATAGACTCATTCCTCAACCATGTCGATGAGCATCCGCGGGCTGAGCACCTGAAAGTCCAGCACCGCACCGCGGTCATCGCGCCAGACGCGCCAAGACTCAGCCGCCCAGCCCATCCTCAACCGGCGCCGCGAACGCCATCTTGAAGACGGCGTCGAGCCCGAACTTCCCGAACACCGCGGTCGCCCAAGCCTGCAGCGGCAGCGCGTCGGCGGCGCGCGCCGGGTCCTGCCTCCACGCCCTGCCGCCCTGAAGCGCGAACTGGATGGTCCTCGACTTCCTGCCCGCCTCTCCCGCCAGAGCCTCGCCGTTCAGGGCGCGGGCCCTGGCAAGCTGCTGGCCGGGGGCCCCGCGGACACGAGCACCGCCCAGCCGAGCCCCCGCCTTGCGCTGGGCAGTGTACCTGGAAGCCTTCGCCGCGAGGCGAGCGAGGCGTCCGCGCAAGACCTTCCAGGACGCCCTCTTGTCCACGCTGAGGTCGCGGGCCTCCCTGATGTACCTGAAGTCCCACTCACCCTCTCATAGGCCTTGCTCACGTCCAGCGTGGACGCGAGCGCCTCCAGGCCCATCGCCCTCGCGCGGTCCGCGTCGAAGCTCTGGAGCCACACCGCATCCCCGCAGGATCTGCCCACGCCTCCGAAGAAGTACGGGCGGCCCCGGCTCCGCTCCCAGGCATTCGCCTCCGCGTGGCGGATCTTCCCCAGCAGTCGCAGGAGGCCGCAGATCAACCCGATCGGCCTCCAGCCGCCCTCGGGCTCGGCCGGGGAGAAGATGAACACCTCCGCCACCTGCGCGGGGAACTCGACCGTCAGCTCGACGAGGTGGAGCAGCAACCCAAGGGCGATCAGGCCATCGGCGGACAGCCACCCGAACTGGCCGGGCTTGATGCCGTCGACGCCCGCCGCCGCTTTTGATTTGAAGGACTGCGCAGCCTCCAAGAGCTCCAGCGGCGTCGGCGGCGGCGGAGGAGGCTCGAGCAGGTCCTCGGGGAGGGCCTGGTCCAGGTCGAACGCCTCCTGGCCGCATTTCCACACCTCCTGGTACTCCTCCTTCAGGGCCAGCAGCGTGGCCGAGAAGCCCGCGGGCGAGCCGTCGGCCCTCGCCTGGTCAGCTGACCAGCCCACCGGGGCTCTGCAGAAGCCGCGAGCCGCTCCTCCGCCGTCAGCGACGGCCAGCTGCGCCCACTCGCGCCAGCTGCGCGAGCGCTGCACCGCACAGCGCCTCTCGAACTTCTCCGCCACCGCCCTGGCATGCTTCTCCAGCGCCGGCAACTCCTGGGAAGTGAGGCCCCCAACTGAGCAGAGTTCCCGAGCCAGCTCGGCCTGGCACCGACGCCGACGGGCATCATCCCCAGGAAAGAGGTCGCCCACCAGGTCCTTCGCCGCCAGGCGCCCGAGCTTGCCCTGCAGCGCCGGGAGCAAGGCCAGGTCCTGCGGCCGCCGATGCTCGAAGCGAAGGCGGCGACGTGCCTGGAGCATCTCCCACAGCAGGCTGCCGATGTGCCTCCAGCGCCTGGCCTGCTCGCAGCCCCGCAAGAACGCCCCTGCGCCTTCGTGGAGACCGGTCGCGAGACGAAGGACGGCCCCTGCGCCCGACCTGCGCGCTTCGCCTTCTCCAAGTCGGCGCAGTCGAAGAGGCCGCCCAAGTCCTCCTCCAAGAGGCTCGCGAACTCGGCGCAGAGCTGGCCCAGCGTCGGCAGCTCCGACAACCTCTGCGCTGGTCGTGCCCCCTCCCCAGGGGAATGCGCATCCCTGGCCAGGAGGGCGAGGGCACCCGACGCCGAGGGCCCAGCCGTCGCAGAGGCCCCAATCGTCGACTCGGCTCGGACCCGCCATCGCACTGCTGCATCCGTCAGCTTGCCGATCAGCGATAGCCAGTCGGGAGGCTCCCGCCTGGCCCCACGGGCCGCTCGGCGGGGAAAGTCCTGGGCGCTTTGTGCGCCAGCGCCTGCTCCCGGCTCTTGGTGCCCGCGACGGTGAGCCGCACGGGGCAATGAGGCGCCAGGTCCGCTGTCTGCCGCTCCACGCCTCGCACCGGGCCTCCGAAGCCGCTCGAGACCACGAAGGAGTAGATTTCCGAGCCGCCTCCGATCCGGCAGGTGTCCGCCCCCGAACACGCCGCCACGCCGCCCACCCTGCCAGGCCAGCCCCAAGTTTCCAGGGCCTCGGGGCGACAGTTCCAGTCGCCACCGATGACAAATGGAAGGCGCACCTCCGCGAGGCAATGGCCCACCTGCGCCAAGATGAGCTTGCTCTCCGCGTCGAGCCCCGACGTGTCCGCGACCAGGTAGACCGAGAGAGCCAGGAATCCGCCCGGGACCACCGCGCTGATCCACCTCGCCAGGACGCGATCCGCTGGAAGCGGCAAGCCCCTCGGCGGCAGGCTCATGCCCTAAGTGCGGGCGGCAGGCGATGCCCACCCCGCACGAGAGGCCCCGCGCTCCGTGCGCGTGGCCTCCGACAGCGACGCCTTCCAGCCTTCGCGGCGGCAGGCCTGCTCAACCTCCGCCACGGTGCCCGGCGCCACGCCCGTCTCCTGCAAGAAGACAATGTCCCCCACGGCCTCGGTCTGCAGCCATTTGAGCATGCTCGCCTTGGACGTAGCGTTGGCCGTCTCCAGCCTCCAGCATTCGCCGGCGCGGCGCTTGCTCTCCAGCAGGCGCGGCGGTTTGGCCACCGCCGGCTGCTCAGGAGCCTCCGCCCTCTGCCGCTTGGCGCGCTTGGGCAGCGGGCAGCCTCGCCTTCGAGGAAGGCCTCGAGCTCCTTCCGCTTCTCGTCGTCGAGGGCCCCGACCGACTCGAAGAAGGAGCAGATCTCCACGTCTTCTCCTGAGCCCGTCCCGCCGCCGCCCGCGGTAGGAGCGCCGCGACCAGGATCGCCTGCAGCAGGCGGCGCAGGAGCAGCAGCGGGAGCAGCAGCCGCCGCGGCCGCCGCAGCATCGACTCGCGCTTGGGAAGCGGCGGCCGAGCGGCTGAGCAGCTCGACGGCCCGGGCGAGCTGCACCGCCTCCTCGCCGTCGAAGCGCCCCCTGAGCTCGGCAACGCACCGCGCCCCCAGCGTCGCCTGGGCCAGGGCGTCGCGGTCAGCCCGCTGGGCCGACGGGCCCGCGGGCGCGAGACCAGCCTGCTCGGCCTGCCGCGCCCGCTCCAAGGCCTCGGTGGCCTCCTGGTGAGAGGCGCGCACCGAGGCTTGGTGCTTGTTGGCCTCCTCCACGGCCGCCTGGGCATCAGCGAGGACCTCCTTCGCCGCCTCCGAAGCCGCCTTGGCCTTCTCCAGCTTCTCCCCCACGGTCGTGACCTTCCACATGGCCGACTGCATCACGGACTGGTGGGAAGGCGGTGCCTTGGGCTCAGCAGGGCCCGCCTCGGCCTTGCCCAGCCCCACCTTCTTCTTCTCCTCCTCGCCGATGCCCACCCCGTTGGCATCCAGCAGCTCGACGGCCTCCGCGAGCTTGGAGGCCTCAGCGCCCTGGGCCTCGGCCGCCGCGAAGCGCACGCGCCTCGGCTGACCGCCGCCGTGCGCCCAGCCGCCGTCGTCCGCCTCCTCGAGGTCCACCACCTCCTCCTTGTTTCCGCCAGCCTTGCCCTGGGCCTTGGCGCGAGGCTTGGCCTTGGCGGCAGCGCCACGCGGCTTGGGTGGAGGCGAGCCGTCCACGGCAGGGCCAGCCGCTCGCTCGACCGCCCTCTGACACGTGAGGAGAGGCGCCCTCTTGCCGCAAGCCCTGCACAAACGCAGGCTCGCCCAGTTCGCGCTCTCTCCGCAAGGGCAGCCCCAGCGCGGGGTCTTGGGCCCCGGCAGCACGACATCGGGAGAGCGCCACGGATGTACCCCACCACCTCCGTCGGCCACACGCTGGCGGGCTGGCGGGCGGCGGGTACCGATGGCAGAATGTT
>CAUYUJ010022637.1:167338-174838 GCA_963575745.1 Prorocentrum cordatum | reverse complement strand
AACGCTTGACTATGTTTGAACACGTCTTGGCTGCTTGTCTTTCTCTGCCGAACGCCGCCTGTAGGAGGACATGCCCGACCTGAGGTTGGTCAGGAGGAAAAGAAACACACAGACACAATTAATCCGTGATTCCCCAGAAAATATGGGAAAATATGGGAAGTGGGGGGGAAGACAGAAACCCAGAAAATATGGGAAAATATGGGGAATATTTTTATTTGTGTGTACTTATTTGTGTGTCCTGGGGTCCCTTCAGTTGGAGCCGTCTGGGGTCTGAGGCCGGAGGCGACGACACGGGGCGAGCAGCCCAGGGGCGGGAACCGCACGCATTCGCCGGGGAGCCTGGCCGAAGGCACGGACCATCGGTGCCCCCCGTCGCCTCCTCTTGCTCCTCCTCCCCATTCCCCTCCTCTTCCTCCTCCTCTCCCTCCTCCTCCTCCTCCTCCTCCTCCTCCTCCTCCTCCTCCTCCTCCTCCTCCTCCTCCTCCTCCTCCTCCTCCTCCTTCGCCCGCCTCGTGCTGCCTCGCCCGTGTAAAAAAAATCTCTCTGGGGGTGCTGTCCTCGCTCCCCTGGGCTGCTTGCCGTCGTTCTCCCGTGGGCTGCTTGCCCCCACCGCCGCCCCCGGCGAGGTGCCCCAGCACTGGTTCCGGCCAGCAGGAAGGGCGGGCGGCTTCGAGGCGCAGGGTTCGGGACGCCTCTGTTGCCCTTATTCTGCCTCCTGGGGACGCTTTCGGGCCCCCGGACCGTTCGAAACGGACCCAGGGTGAGAAATTGCGCCAGATGGACCCCAGGAGGTTTCCCGGGACCAGTTTTGAGCGGGTTCGTTTGGGGCCCCATTTGGTTCAGACCTCCGGCCACCTCCAGAGCCCAGGCCTCACAAATGGGGCGCTGTAGGAGATCACCGAGCGCGTTCCACTGCTCGCAAAGTACCTGCTCGCAAACGTCCGAAAAGCACATGTCGGCTTCGACGAAATTTATCCTGAACCCGCCGCGGCGGATCCAGACCATTTGCGAGTAGTGACCTTGCGAGTAGTGGAACTCGCTTGCCTAGGAGAGCTTTCGCCTTCGAGGTATCGAGGTGTTGGCGCCGGTTCCTCGGCGGAGGGGCCGCGGCAGAACACGGGCGGCTCCGCGTGCGGAAAAGCCAGCGGAAGTTCAGTCGTCCCCCCGATGAGTGCAAGAGTTGTTGGGTCGAGGGCTCGAGTGGGGTTAAGGCGGGCCTGTCCCGCTACAGGAGGAAAATTCAAAATAGTCAAAAAAATAGTATGGGGATTATTTTTGGAGTATGTTTGACTATTTGGGGGTATTTTTTTGTATTTTACATTTATCGCCCAAAACCCCCCTGTAGGGGGACAGGCCCGATTTCAGAGTAGGAGATCGACGACAGAATTGATGTATCCCAAAACTGTTTCGCCGAGTCTACCAAAAATAAGCACACTGCGCAGTAGATCTACGAAGAGTCTACGCAGGTTCCATGGGTTCGACGAGAAAATCCATGATAGGGTGAACCAATTCTGTAGTCGATCCCCTACTCGAAGGGCTTCCGACACGGACCAAATCGGGTCAGACCTGACGGGGTCGAAGGATCGCGTCGCATCGTTTGCGCACCAGCGAGATGGATGGATGGATGTGGAGCCCGATTTTCCCCATGCCGACGGCGTCGTCGCCGATGCATCGGCGTTGCGGCGCGATCCTCCGGCCCCACCTACGCGGAACCCATTGGGGAGGCCTCCAGGACGGGAGATCGGGGTGCACATCACCGGAGTCGGCGCGGACGGAGGTCAGCTGATCCCGAGTGCACCCCTCTGGCCTGCCCTGGATTGGGAGGGCCGCTCGGGGCCGACCCCGTCGCCCCCATCCCCCCTTCGCCTCCGGTGGGCCCGGACTCCTGCCCGCGTTGGTGCTCCCTCGCTCGCTCGCCCCGCCGGCCTGGGTCTGGCAGCTGCGCGGCCTAGGTTCGCGAGTGCGTTGGCTGGCATGGGCCGGGGCTGACCTGGCACAGCAGACCAGGTCGATCCGAGGGCAGATCTTGACTTCTTGTTTCGCTCCCCGAGCTCACGGCGCTTACGGCGCTTGGGGGGCCAATGCAGGACCTGTCCGCGCTGTCAGTCCCCTCGACGTTCTCCTTTCACGTTCTCCTTTCTTCTCCCAACATTGCACCAGAAACCAAAACAGGGGGGCAGATCACGCCTCGTCCCCAGGGGAGGTCCCTAGCTGGGCGAAGAAGACCGTAAGCAGTGAGCTGCTGCAGAGGCAGGCTGGCACGAGCTCTCGAGGGCGCAGGCGTGGCCTGCGGAGAGAAAGAGTAGCTGTGGCGGTGAAGCAGGGCCACCAGTTCATCCCAATGCGCAGCGTGCGCGAGGACGCACCCAAAATGCATGTAAAATTCGGGCGCGTTGAATGCCAAGCCTGTTTCAAATGACTTCCCAGATGTTGCGGACCACGAGCTCGCAGTCTTCGAGAAAGCAGCAACTAGGTAGAAAGCGCGGTCCTTCTCCTCCCCCACCTCTCCCTCTCGTCTTCTGCCTGCGTCCTGTACACGATATCGTTGGCTATTCCAAGCCTGGGGCTTGCTGCAGCGCGTTCGCTTTCTCACGGGCAACGGTCTGCTGCAAGATGCCTGTTGCAGGTCGGTTTGTGTAAATGTCTTGCTTCGCCTGGCAACCTTTCGATGCGGCTTGCAGCTGCCGCGTGGTCGAGCTGAGCAGGGCTGGTCGTGCTCCGCACTACCCCACCCTCCCCCCAAGGAGAAACACGAGAAGCTAAAGCAGTATATGCAGTACGGTCGCGTCAGGTCAGAAGACATGTTATGTCAGAGTGAAGCAGCACATTGTCGAAAACAGCGGCTCTCCGCGTGTTGAAGCAGCCACCGTCTCCTCTGCACAGAGTTGTGGACAGCCAACCTTCGTCAGCTCCCGAGGCCCTCGTATGAAACACAGGGAGGCAGCGGTTCACAAGATACGATGATGGGCACAGTGACTCAAAGGCAGACGCACCCTGCGCCCCGCGATCACACCAGCCTATCACTCGACTTGTGCCATCTACCGGTACACCTACACAGGCGCTTACAGGTGCATGCACGCGTTTTCATGCTCCTGACACACGTCTGCAGCGCGCATCAAGGATCTAGGTCAGGGTGCCAACGGGACAACATACCCGACACTTGCAAATCGACATGCACACATGATCAGTTGCACGGATCCGAGTCTGAACACAAGTTCAGCAGTGCGGAGCGTAAAAGGTGCATAAGCGAAATGATCGTAACCTTACACGCGCGCGCAATGCCATGACTTGAGATCCGGAGCAGCGCAGTGCGACACAGCGCAGCGCAGTGTGGTGCATTGCGTACTGCTATATGGGCACGGACGGTTCCATGTGCCAGAGGGACGAAGGGACACAGGAAGACGGAGGCATAACCTTCTCTTTCGAGCAGTCCTCTACCAGAGGCGATGAGACCGGGGCGAGAGCGGAAGGCACAGGGGGTTTGGCCGGTCAGACGGAGAGCCGAAGGGCGGCCGGCGAGCGGGCTCGTCCCGCCCGTCAGACGGGCCACGCCGTGGCCCGTCAGTGCAGCGGCGCCCAGGCGGCACGCGTTTCCGACGGGCGCGGTGTACGAGGGCCAGGAGAGCGGGTTTTCTCTGTCGAGGTGTACAGGAGAGCGGGTTCTCTCTGCACGAGGGCCAGGAGAGCGGGTTTCCGACGGGCGCGGAGGGCCAGGAGAGAGCGGGTTTTCTCTGCCGACCGCCGCAGAAGCTCTGGGGCCAGGCCGCACTCGGGCGTCCCCATGGTCGTGCACTGCGGCCAGGAAGAGTGGCCGTGGCCTGCGTCCTCTTTATCTTTCCTCCCTCTCCTCCCCAGACATCGGGCGCCTCGGAAAAATCAGGACGGAGTGTCTTCAGAGTTTCTGGCCTCCGGGGGCCGAAACACGATTTTGGATGAAAAACCTAGCCCAGGGAATGGGTCGAGAACTCTGGGTGCCGACGTTATGGAAAAAAGAAGAGAAACAAAAACAACAAAAAACAAAAAACTACGTCGGGGGTCTGGGTCCTCCTCCACCATTCCTCCATTACGGAAACCTGGCCCAGCAATTCTTTATTCCATATTCCAGCCGCAGTATATTAATCAGCCCAGCTATGACAAATTCTGTGATGGCTTGAAGGCCTGTTCAAATCCGAATGAGCCAGGGCACCAATTTGCCAGCCTTCAGTAAGAAATCATCGAGTGTGGGGTCGATATATTGCAGAGCGTTGTCTTGGCCAAGTTGCCAGACTGTACAGTGTGGGGAGCCGTGCGTCTGGTGAATAACGGGAGTGTAATCGTCCACGCTTCCTTTCTGCCAAAAAACGGGCTAATGATTGCGCTGGGAGCGCCACGACAAGAGGAATGCGAATAGTGTATTCGTGGATTGCGAGAGGGAGGGGTTGGGGGAAGGGGAGGGGGATTCACAAAAGAATACACGCACTCATTCCAACCCCACCTCAGGGTTGTGGGGGGGCGAGGATGCTCAGGTGCGCGTTCGCGTCGCCTGGATTCCAGCCCCCCCTGCACCTGTTTCGCCAGCGTCGCATCCTCCTGCCTACGTACCCCCGCATCATTGTTGAGCACCTTGGCCGCACTTCGTTCTCCTCCCTCTCCTCCTCTTCCTCCCTCCCTACCTCCTCCTCCTCCTCCTCCTCCCTCCCTCCCTCCCTCCCTCCTCCTCCTCCTCCTTCTTCTCCTCCTCCTCCTTCTCCTCCTCCTCGTCCTCCTCCTCCACCTCCTCCCCCTCCCCCTCCCCCTCCCCCTCCTCCCCCCCTGCAGCTCGCCCGTTCTAGTTGGACCCTCTTGCTTCCGCTGGTTCCACGAGGTGGTAGTGCCCATGCGAGTAACGCGCTGGCTTCTGCTGATCGCAAGATAAGCTATTGGCTTTGGCGTGTACTGGGTGGGGGGGGAAGTGGAAATAAATAAGGGGGGAGGACGAGGAGGAGGTGGTGCTGCGCTGCTTCGACGCGCGACTGCTGGGAGCATTCGTCGGCGATACTGTGCCCCCAACCTTCATTGATGTTCGGACAGGCGGAGGAGAGAGAGAGAGAGAGGTGGTGGAGGAGTAGAGGACGAAGAGAAGTAAGTGGAGATGGAGGAGGGAGACTAACGACCACGACCGACCACGATCACGAGCAGCAACCACGGCCACCAGTGGCTCGGTGAGCGCCGGGATGGCCACGGCAAGCAGCACTGGCCCGACGGCGCGAGCTACGAGGGGGAGTGGCGCTCAGGTGGCCGGGGGGGCCTGCCGCCCCCCTCCTAGATCTTCCCGCCATCCCCCGCCCCCTCCCCACCACCCCGCATCCCCCCACCCCACCACCCCGCGCCCCCCACCCCACCACCCCACCCCCCAGCCTCCCCCCTTTGGGTCCCCTGGCGCCCCATCACCACCCCACCACCCTTTGGGTCCACTGGCGCCCCCCTTTGGGTCCCACCACCCCACCGCCCCACCACCCCGCGTCTTCCCACCCCACCACCCCGCGTCCCCCTTCCGCTCTCCCCTTTGGGTCCCCTGACGCCAGATACGGGTCCCCCACCCCTCCGCTCTCCCCCGTTCCCCACCCCCAGTTAACGCCGATGTATTGTTTGTTTTGTTATTATTGTGTTTATCTTTATCGTTTGTTTCTCTCTCGTTATATCTATATATAACATGTATATATGTATATATATGTATGTACATGGACACATACATCTATGTATACATATATATATATATATATGCATATATATGGTTGTATGGTGTGTTAGTTCTCTCTCTAGATGTATGTATACAAACGCAAGTAAGCATACATATATATATATATATATATATATACGTAGCACAAATACATGTGTATACGTGTGTAGTTCGATGGTTTCTCCTCGTATATATACATAACACATCAATATGTATACATGTATGTAAATTTATGTATGTATGTGTGCATGTGTGTATGTGTATATATATATGTATATAAATTTGTATGTGTATGTATGTATATGTGTGTCTGCGCATAAACATGTATATATATATATATATGTGTATACATACATATATATATATATATGTGTGTCCCACCACCACCACCCCATTGTCGCCTTTTCTTTTCTCTCCCAGGAGCGAGCGCAGACCCTGACAATGGTCAGGCAGCGAGCGACTAGTGGCCGAAGCGTTCAGCGGAGAGCCAAATGCATTACGCCGGCGGCCGAGAGCGGTGCGGAAGGCAGGCTACGCTTTCTTCCTCTCGTGCGTAGCACAGTTTTAACCACTCCCTCTCTGGAGCGAGTCGAGGTCTTGGGGGGTCCAGGAAAGTGTTGAAGGGACCCTGACGCCCAAAATCAATCTCTGGAGCTTTCAGAGGGTGAGCGGCGCCTGGCCGAAAACGCCCCGAGGGCGCTCCCATGCGAGCCCGCCCGCACGCAGCAGTCCTAGGCGCGTCCCAAGGGCGCTCTCTTGCGTGCCCGGTCGCACGGATCCAGAAGGCTCCAGGAGTCATTAGGAGGCACCAGGAAGCCCCAGGAGGCCCCAGGAAGCACCAGGAGGCTCCAGGAGGCTTCTGAAAGCTGAAGCAGGCCCCAGGAAATCCCAGGAGGCCCCAGGCCGGGGAGGCCCCAGGAGCCCCAAAAGGGGACCGGAAGCAACAGGACGCCGAAGGGGACACCAGGAGTTTCCAGGAGGCCCAAGGGGCACCAGGAAGCACCAGTGCACCAGGAAGCCCCTGACGGCCCCAAGAAGCACCAGGAGGCGGCAGGAGGCACCAGGAAGCCATCGAGAAAAATTGTCCCCCGGTGAACTGGTCCATTCCCTGGTGAGCTGGTCCACTCCCCGGCTGTAGATCCTGAGGATTGTAAAGCTGAACGTGCTTAACCATATTTTCAAGCGCTCCTTGGCAGTTGTTCAGGCGCTCCTTGGCAGCTTTTCAGGCGCTCCTTGGCAGCCCCGAAGGCGCTCCTTGGCTGCTTCTGAAGCGCCCCTTGGCACCTTGCAAGGCGCTCCTTGGCAGCTTTCAAGGCGCAGTTTGGCAACGTAGCAGGCGCTCCTCGGCAGTTCATCAAGCGCTCTCTGGGAGTTTTTGTTCAGGTGTTCCTTGGCAGGTTGTGAGGCGTTCCTTGGCAGTTGTTCAACCGTTCCTTGGCAGCTTTCCCGGCCTCCGCGGCAGCTTTCCAGGCGCCCCCTGGGTCCTTTTGAACTGATCCTTGGCAGTTTTTCGAGCGCTCCTTGGCAGCTTCTAACGCGTTCCTCTAGAGCAGTCTTGAGACCCTCTGGGGCCGTCTCGTGGTTTTCTCGGCCGTCTTGGGGCCATCTTGGCCGCCCTTGGCCGTCTAGGGGCCCTCCTGGGCCGTTCTTTGGCCGTGTTGGAGGCCTTTTGGGTTATTTTATGGGCGCATCCTCCCCCGTCGTCGTCATCCGTTGCGGACGTCAACACAAGGAGGAGTTGGGGCCATCTTGGCCGCCCTTGGCCGTCTAGGGGCCCTCCTGGGCCGTTCTTTGGCCGTGTT
>CAUYUJ010022637.1:97338-164838 GCA_963575745.1 Prorocentrum cordatum | reverse complement strand
CTTTCCCCTCGCGATTTGGACGGGTCGTGCTGCATTGCTTGCGGGGCGTGCGTGCAGCACTTTCTTTCCCCATGCTCTACGGAGTGAGGTCTTCAGGTTGTCCTTCTGGCATATGCGTTCCTCATCCTCCTCCTCCTCCGCCTCTTCCTCCTCCTCTTCATCCTCCTCCTCTTTTCCCCCGCCTCATCTTCCTCCATCAAGTTCCGTATGAATGATTCTCCCTTGTCGCATCCCGAGGCCAGTTTGAAGGGCGGGCTAGGCGTGTCGCACGAGACTTCCTTACCATGTATGGGCTTGAAGCTTAGAAACTGGTGACAGTTTCACAAAGGAGAGCGAGTGGTTTTCAAAGCGTGGCTCTCGCAATAGCGCCGCGCACACTCCCTTTAGACAGTTGCAAGGGCTTCACGGATTGAGGGCAGGACGTTTTCAGAATGTGGTTCTCTCTTTAGCGCCGCGCGCAGTCGTTCTTCAAAATTTGCAAGAGCCGATCGTCGACGGCCGCACGGATGTCGATGTCTGTTGGTTCACGCAGTGTCTAGGGAGGGCGTTGGCGGGAGTATTCACGAATGTTGTTGATATCAAGCGAGACCTCGGCCCGCGGGACTGTTTCTGCCGTCCTTGTTCGTCGGCGACGGTCCGAAACCGATGGTGCACTCCGAGGTGTTTGGATTCGACTTCATCCAGGCGTCCTCGGCGATGCCTGCCGCCGTGCCCTCTGAGGTGCCCCGCCCGCGCCTCCGCGCGTTCGGTGCTCGATGCCATAGCGGTCTCGGATTCGGACATTGCTTGTCTGTCCCTCTCTCTCTCTCTCTCTCTCTTTCTCGGCTCCCTCTCTCTAGGACAACAACTATAGATGTACGTACATATCATCGACATGCAAGTATAGCATGTATGTCCTCGCTATTTCCCTAAAAGTGGATTGTTAAACATACGTAGGTACCTACATGCACACACGCTTGCGCGTGTGATTAGCTGTATAGACGTAAATATGTGCATATACAAGTGTACATATATAATATCGTATAGCGTACAGATATACTATCATATCTATATATATATATGTATATATATACGTGCGTGTGTACCCCTTCGCGCTTGCATCTGATTCCTCTCCCCCACCCCACCCCACTCCCACCCCCCACCCACCCCCCACCTACCCCGCGTGGCTCGCATGCCTGCCATACCGCCGTCCTCCCTCAGGCCTTGGCGTCTACAGACATCACGACGGCAGCGTTTACACGGGCGAGTTCCGCGCCGATCTGCAGGATGGCCACGGTGTCCAGGTGTGGCCCGAGAGATCCAGGCAGGAGCATACCATAATTTTGACCCGATGTCGCTGCTTATTTTGCCCGTGCCGCTCCTCTTGCAGTCCATGCGTCGCAATCTGAATGATTCGCCTCCACCACACGAAGCAAGTGCGCAGATCGGTAACGGAGGAGGAGGAGGAGGAGGAGGAGGAGGAGGGACTTGGCGCAGGGAGGAGCTCCGGGCGGGGCAGCAGGAGTTCAGGAAAGGAGCAGAGAGTCGCTCTGGCGCGCGCAGTTTTGTTGGTCCATCCTCGTTCTTTGTTTCGGTCGGTTGTTCTTGTTCCTGCATGGGCAGAGGGAAGAGGTAAATCGGAGCGGAAGCCAGCGTTGAGAGCCGTTCAAAGACATGAAGAGGCAGACTATAATGAAGACGAAGAGTAAGATGACGACAAGGAGGAGGAGGAGGAGGAGGAGGAGGAGGAGGTCGCTCCAAGTCCTGCGGAAGGGGCGATGTGACGAACGACCATTTGGCGACACGGGTGCGCGATGATCATTGGTCGCACGAGACTGTTGGTGGAGTGATGCTGGCAGATCTCTACCTAGAAGGCACGAGGGAGTATCCTAGCAATAAGCTGGCACTGTGATATCGCTCGGTCTGACGAGCGTCACCCTAGCAAAGACTTAACGCAAATAAATGAAAACGAGGGGCTCAGGTGACTTCCTGAGATTGGCAATCAGTGGCACTTAGCGGAATCCATTCATCGTCGGACGTTCGGTCCTTGACGATGCTGGTGATGTGTCCGCGAGATTTTCTCCGAACGCAATACCCACACCATTGGGTCAAGGTGATGGTGATGATGGTGGCGATGAACTTGGTAGTCACAATCGGGACACCATCGGGACACCATCGGGACATCAATCGGGACACCCACCGGGACACCATCGGGACCTTACGGGGACACCATCAGGACACCACTGGGACACCATCGGGACACCATCGGGACACCATCGGGATACCATCGGGACACCAATCGGAACATAAATCGGGACCCCACCAGGACACCGTCGGGACAGTACCGGAACACCATAGGGACACCATGGGGACACCACCAATACACAATCGGGACTCCGCGGGACACGACGGGACACCACGGGACACCATCGGGACACCATCAGGACACCATTGGAACACCATCGAGGCACTTCCGGGACACCAGAGGGACACCGCGGGACACTACGGGACACCACGGGACACCACGGGACATCTTTGGCCACCGCCGACCATCCGGGGGGGAAGGGCGGTTTTTTGGCCTGGCGGCGCGCTAGCCAGAGGAGGGTTCTTTCCTCTCGCCCACTCAGCTTCGCCTCGCCCGCACGCACGACACGAACACGCAACCGAAACCGAAACCGATCTTGCGGTAAGGCGATTTCCGCATCTCTTCGATCTCACCCCCCTGTTTCCGACAGAAGGCACATCACACAAGGAAGCGGCCTGCCAGCATGTGCCACACGGAAGGTGATCATCCTCCGATGGTTCCAGGGACAGACGGAAGCTTTGGTGCACCTCAGGACGGGTGCTACAAGGATGTGGGCGTGTGGTTCAACATGGATTGGGTCGGTTTTTGTCTCGGGACACAGCCCAAGAGCTCCGTACAACGATGTTGTTTCCCTGTGAGTCTACACGCGTTATGAGTGCCAGGCGATTTCCGCCTGGTGCAACGAAAGAGAAGGATCGGTCGGATTGTCAGGGATGTCTGCCACGACATGACCAGGCGTTTCTGAGAAGACCTTCAATCTGAACTTCTACATCATGTGTTGAGGGCTACGGCAATGCTTTGGCGAGCTAGTTCGCTCGGGCGTACCACGCCGATAGCGGATGGTTGGGCAGAATAACGTTCGTAGGAAAACAGAGCGTACGCAGTTTTGGTCTCACCGCGAATCGTGAGGGCCGTTCTCGCGCCAGGGGTGCCGATTCCTTCCGTAAAACGAGTGCCGGATTATGTTCCCATGTTCATATCTATATTTGTTCTTATTTGCTCCATTTCTTTTCAAGTAATGGGGCGAAGGCGCTAGTACTACGAATTTGGGTAGCGTGCTGTGGGCGCTACCCAGAGACACAAAACACCAGAGCATATAATTCATGATTGTCGTCTCTTTTTTCTATCAGCTAACCATACAGACAATGTGGACTATCAAGAAACAGTCCGAACAACTCCAGGAAGGAGGCCATGCCTTGCTAGCCCCTCGGGGCTTTAATATTGACACATGGAAAACTTTGCATCCACGCCTGATGGCCCTCGCATGGGGCGCCGCAGAATCTGCCGACAGATCATGTAGCCGATTACGGCCAGTGGGAAGCGAGGCAAAGCATTGCTATTGCTCGCATAAGTGTCTCCGTCGAAATCGACAGCTCAGCCTAGCTATAATGAGTGCTTCATTGGCGAGGGTATTGAGACCCCGAGAAGTCTTAGGGCCCGAATATCTTGCAGAGCCTTCTTGATATCATGTATCGTCCATGTCCTCCCCCAGCTTAATCTCCTCGCGCAGGTTCGAGGGGCAGTTCCGCGGTGGCAAGAAGCACGGCCATGGCACCTACGTCTGGCCGGACCTCTCGCGGTACGAGGGCTCCTGGGTGCGGAACCGCATGCAGGGGCCTGGCAGGTACACTGGGAGTGACGGCAGGTGCCCGCCTCTGCGCCCTCTTCCAGGGACCCGCTTCGGTTCGATCGGCTCGATTCGATGCCGAGTTCACCCGGCTCTATCCGGTTCGACTTCGACTTTGTTGCTGTCGACCGATTCGATTTCGACTACGATTGACCGGTCCGATGCCGACTTCGATCTCACAGCGATCCAATGCGGCTTGATGTTTGCACGGCGTTTGTTGTGCGTTCTGGCGCGGCCGCTCCGATTCGATGTCGCTTCCGTGCCGATGTTGCCCGATCCAACGCACAGTTCGGTTCGGTCCGAGTTCCCGATTCTGTGCTGAGTGATCTTGTCCTCTTCCCTTCGCCCCTCTCCCTCCGCCTGGGGCCTTGCGCCCCCGCTTCCACTTCGCCGCGGGTCGACTTCCATGAGCCCCGAGGGCCTGGAAGCGGCCCCAGAGGGCGCCAGGATGGCGCGACAACACGCCCTTCGTGTTTTTCTTCCCCCTCGTTCCTCCTCATCCTCCTCCTCCTCTTCCTCCTCCTCCTCCTCCACCTCGTCCTCCTCCTCCTCCTCCTCCTCCTCCTCCTCCTCCCGCTCCTCATCCTCTTCCTCCTCTTCCTCCTCCTCCTCCTCATCATCATCATCCTTCTCCTCCTCCCCTGTGGCCATGCCATCCTTAGCCCGCTCATTGTTTCACCCAATCACATCCTTTTCACCTTCTTGCAAATGCAGCTCCGACGAGCACGGCTTCTGTCTGGCCGTCTGTATGCCTTTCTGCCTGCCTGTCTGTCTGTCAGTCTGTCTGATTGACTGACTGACTGTCTGTCTCTCTCCCTCTCTCTCTCTTTCTCTCTCCGTCTCTCTCTCTCTCTCTCTCTCTCTCTCTCTCTCCCGCTGTTATAGGTATATATGTTTACACATATGCAGACTGCTATGTATGTAAATGTGTATATATACATACGTATATACATTTACATACATACATAAACATAGATACATATATACGTAGCACCCCGCAATTGCGGATAAGAGTGAGGGGGCGGGCGCGGGCGACGCGGGCGTCGTCAAGCCGGCGGACCTCGTGGCCCCCACCTTCCTTGTCGATGGCGCTCTCCTCCTCCTCCTCCTCCTCCTCCTCCTCCTCTCCTCCTCCTCCTCCGCCTCCTACTCCTCCTCCTCTTCCTCGTCCTCGTCCTCGTCCTCATCGTCATCGTCGTCCTCCTCCTCCACCTCGTCCTCCTCCTCCTCCTCCTCCTCCTCCTCCTCCTCCTGCTCCTCCTCTTCTTCCTCGTCCTCCCTCTCCCCCCTCGACCTTCCATCATCGTCCTCCCATTGTCGTCATGTTCCTCCTCGTCGTCCTCCTCCTCTTCCCCCCTCCCGATCCTCCCCCCTCCTCCTTTTCGTTGTCGTCGTCGTCGTCGACGTCGTCGTCGTTCCGTCCTCCTCCCTCTCATCCTCCTCCTCCTCCTCCTCCTCCTCCTCCTCCTCCTCCTCCTCCTCCTCCTCCTCCTCCTTCCTCCTCCTCGTCCTACTGCAAAAGCAGCCCGCCGCAGGCTCCAAAAAAAATGGTTTTTACACTGAACGTGGTTTGGGTCGCGGGTGGGCCGCGGGTTCTCCACCGGGAACGAATGCAAAAGATGCCCGCCGCAGGCGCCGAAAAATTGGTTTGTACCCTGAACGTGGTCGCGGGTGGGCCGCGGTCTCTCCACCTAGAACGAATGCAAAAGATGCCCGCCGCAGGCGCCGAAAAATGTGGTTTGTACCCTGAACGTGGTTTGGGTCGCGGGTTGGTCGCGGGGTGGGTCGCGGGCTCTCCACCTGGAAGGAATGCAAAAAAAGCCCGCCGCAGGCGCCGAAAATGTTGGTTTGTACCTTGAACGTGGTTTGGGTCGAAGGTGGGTCGCGGGTGGGTCGCGGGGTGAGTCGCGGGTGGGTCGCGGGTGGGTCGCGGGTGGGTCGCGGGTGGGTCGCGGGGTGGGGCCGCGGTCGCGGGTCGCGGGGTGGGTCGCGGGTGGGTCGCGGGTGGGTCGCGGGTGGGTCGCGGGTGGGTCGCGGGTGGGTCGCGGGGTGGTCGATCGCGGGTGGGTCGCGGGGTGGGTCGCGGGGTGGGTCGCGGGGTGGGTCGCGGGGTGGGTCGCGGGGTGGGTCGCGGGTGGGTCGCGGGTGGGTCGCGGGTGGGTCGCGGGGTGGGTCGCGGGTGGGTCGCGGGGCGGGTTGCGGGTGGGACGACGACAACAACAAACAACAACAACAACAACAACAACAACAACAATTACTAGCACGTGGGGACACTCCGTTCTCACCAGTGCCAGGGTTTTCATAGGAGGCGGGCAATACCCCCACTTTGTGGGGGGGCCGGTTCAAGCTCTACCAAATTTCCAAACGACTCTTCGCCACCACCCACACCCAGCTTCCCGCCCTATGACGTTCGGACACTTCACTTCGTGGCATGCGGACGACCGTGGCTACTATTCAGGGCCCCGCGGCCGACGACGACGGCGTGCGCGCGCGAAGAAAAAACGAATGTGTCCCGCATGGTATTATTTGACAGGGATGATGGCCCTGGCAGGTGCGCAACCGTTGTTGCAGAAGTTCGAAAAAGTTGCTCGCAAAAGCCCGTTTGACAGAAATGTTTAAAAAGTGTTGGGTTTCCTACGAATCCGCAAGAGCGCGCGGGATGAAATTTTGACAATTTTTTGTTGAAAAACCATTGGTTTTTTGATGTTTTTATGTTAAAATCGCTACGAACACTAAGGTTTTGGAAGGATTTCGTCTTGCGCGCGCGAATGTCCACTTTACCTTATTTTTTGCAAGGGATTCTTGAAGTTTGGTTATGTTAGAACAAGAAATGTCCACTTTAGCTTATTTTTTGCAAGGGAAAACCGATTAACAAAACAACCGGATCCGGACACCCCGTTTTGCCTGAGACTTCCTCACGAAAATGATGAAAATGTGGCTGCGGCCTAGGCGCGGCGAGGGGGCCGCGCACCAGGGGCCCCAACAATAATTATTCTTTAGAATAAATAATGTTCAACAACAACAACAATTACTAGCACGTGGGGACACACCGTTCTCACCAGTGCCAGGGTTTTCATAGGAGGCGGGCAATACCCCCACTTTGTGGGGGGGCCGGTTCAAGCTCTACCAAATTTCCAAACGACTCTTCGCCACCACCCACACCCAGCTTCCCGCCCTATGACGTTCGGACACTTCACTTCGTGGCATGCGGACGACCGTGGCTACTATTCAGGGCCCCGCGGCCGACGACGACGGCGTGCGCGCGCGAAGAAAAAACGAATGTGTCCCGCATGGTATTATTTGACAGGGATGATGGCCCTGGCAGGTGCGCAACCGTTGTCGCAGAAGTTCGAAAAAGTTGCTCGCAAAAGCCCGTTTGACAGAAATGTTTAAAAAGTGTTGGGTTTCCTACGAATCCGCAAGAGCGCGCGGGATGAATTTTGACAATTTTTTGTTGAAAAACCATTGGTTTTTTGATGTTTTTATGTTAAAATCGCTGCGAACACTAAGGTTTTGGAAGGATTTCGTCTTGCGCGCGCGAATGTCCACTTTACCTTATTTTTTGCAAGGGATTCTTGAAGTTTGGTTATGTTAGAACAAGAAATGTCCACTTTAGTTTATTTTTTGCAAGGGAAAACCGATCGTAACAAAACAACCGGATCCGGACCAACCCGTTTTGCCTGAGACTTCCTCACGAAAATGATGAAAATGAGGCTGCGGCCTAGGCGCGGCGGGGGTGTCGCGCACCAGGGGCCCCAACAATAATTATTCTTTAGAAGTAATAATGTTCAACAACAACAAGCAACAACAACAACAACAACAACAACAACAACAACAACAACAACAACAACAACACGAATCCGCACCGCGGAATCCCACTTCAGCCACGCACCCAGGGACAGTGAATGACCGTTCGGGCCCCCTCACTATGATATATATATATATATATATATATATATATATATATATATATATATATGCACACATACACACATATATATACATATATATATAGATATATATTATATCAGAGTGAGGGGGCCCAAACGGTCATTCATATACATATACATAGATATATATATATATATATATGTACATATATATATATATCAGAGTGAGGGGGCCCGAACGGTCATTCACTATCCCTGGGTGCGTGGCTGAAGTGGGGATCCAAGGCGAGGATTGTTGTTGTTGTTTTGTTGTTGTTGTGTTGTTGGTTTGTTGTTGTTGTTGTTGGTGTTGTTGGTGTTGTTGTTGTTGTTGTTGTTGTTGTTGTTGGTGTTGGTGTTGGTGTTGTTGTTGTTGTTGTTGTTGCTGCTGTTGTTGTTGTTGTTGTTGTTATTGTTGTTGTTGTTGATGTTTTGTTGCGTCGTCCCCCCCCCCGCTCCGCGACCCGCCCGCGGCCCACCCGCGACCCACCCGCGACCCACCCCGCGACCCACCCACGACCCACCCCGCGACCCACCCGCGCGACCCATTTGCGACCTACCCACGACCTACCCCGCGACCCACCCGCGACCCACCCCGCGACCCACCCCACGACCCACCCGCGACCCACCCCACGCCCGCCCCCATCACTCTTATCCGCAATTGCGGGGTGCTACGTATATATCAACAGACAACAACAGAAACAGCAGCAGCAACAACAACGTGGTAACCCCTTTGCCGGCCCCGGCCCCGGGCCGGCAAAGGGGGTGGCACACCGGGGCGTGCACAGTCTGAGCTGGCCCCGTCCGACAACGTTCGCGCGCCAGGTATGCCGCCGCCTCTGCTGGCCCTGGGGGGGTCCTTCCAGTCGGGCGGGCGCGCGCCTGGGCGTAGCAACGCACACGCCGGCTCCAGGAACGCTTCCTGTTGATTCGAATCGTTATTGCCTCACTCCGCTGCCGTTTGTGCACAAGCTTGCTTGAGGTTCGCGCGAGGGGCGCGCGAGAAGAAAAGAAGCAAGGCACCACTTTTTCCAAAGGCGCGGAGGGCCCGTCTTTCAGAGTTCGGACATTGACACAAGCTTGAGCCACAGCCCAGAGTACGGCCATGTCGGAGAAAGGCGGCGGCAGCAATTTTCGGGACAGCAGGTTCAGTGGTGAGGGCGCCAGTGCTGTTCAGGACTACAAGGCCTGGAAGAAGTGAGCACGAGCGAGACGGCTGGTGGAGAAGGAGCGTGGCGGCAAGAGCGAGACGTTCGGCCCCATGCTGCGCACTCTTCTAGAGGGCGTGGCGGTCGACGCCCTGGAGCATGTCGAGTTGGAGGAGCTGGCCGTGGAGAATGGCGAGGAGAAGTTGTCGGCTGTCTTGGATGCCAGGTTCCCAGAGCAAGAGGCGGCGGACCGAGTCGGGCCCACTAAGACGGCCCAGGATGCCCCCCAGAGACCCCTTAAGAGGCCCCCAAGAGGCCCCCAGAGTTCTCCCAGAAAGCTTGAAGAGGCCCTAGGGCCTTAGGAGAGCCCATGCAGGATTCAAAACGGCCTGCGAGACTGCCAGCAGGCCCCCAAGAAGCGGCGAAGAGGCCCGAAGGAGCTCCCAGGAGGCCCAAATGAATTTCCAGAAGACCGCACACGGCCCTTCACCAGCCCCACAAGGTTTGAAAATTGTTTGCAAGAAGCCAGCCCCACGAGGCTTCAAACTTGCCCCCACGAGGCTTTCCAGAAGCTTCCAAGAGACCCCAACAAGCATCCAAGAGGCTTCCGGCCCACAGCCCAGGAACGGCGAAGGCATTCACCCGTTCCCTCGGGTTTTACTCGGCCCCAGAAAGCTTCAAGAGGGCAGCAGAAGGCCCCCCGAGCAGTTTCCCAAGCGGGCCCCTGGACGCCTCCGGCGCCACGATGGCCCCAAGAGGCTCCTGGAGGCCGCCATGGGCCCCCCCGGGAGAGAAACAATACGGCGGATGATCAAAGAGGGGAGAGGCCCTATATTATTTCACCGTCGACGGAGGCATCAAGATTGCACCCCATAGCTCACCGCGGCGGGCGCTCATCGTCGCACTACCCTGGGGGGGGGCGGGGAACGAGGAGCATGGTTATGGGCGGCGGGCTATTTTCGCGGCCCGTCGCTTAGCGATAGGGCGGGCCATTCGTAGCCCATCCTGTCGCTCGCGACGTCTCGCCTCTTCCCAGGGTGCCTTGAGGCACCCACCCGGCCGCGAGACGCTGTCAACAAAAGGGGGCCCGGGAGGCGCTCAAGGTTGAAGCCGTGCCACGGTGTCCCGAGGCGCCCCCCCGGCCGCGAGACGGGGTCAACGGGAGAGGGCGGGGGGGCGCTCGAGGTTGAAGTTCTTCTGTCCCGAGGCACCCCCCTGGCCGCGAGGCGCGGCCAACGGGGGGCTGGTCTGGGGGGTGTTCAAGGTTGAAGCGCTTCTGCCCCGAGGCGCCCCCCCACCCGGCCGCGAGGCGCGGTCAAGGGGGGGTGCCCGGGGGGCGCTCAAGGTTGAAGCCTTGTTGTACCGAGGCGCCCCCTCGGCCGCGAGACGCCGTCAACGGGAGGCGGCCCGGGGGGGCGCTCGAGGTTGAAGTTTTTCTGTCCCGAGGTGCCACCCCAGCCCCAGCAACGCAACGCTGTCAGGGGAGGCGACCCAGGGGGCGCTCAAGGTTGAAGTTTTTTGGTCCGAGGCGTCCCCCAAGCCGCGAGGCGCGGTCAAGGGGGGGTGCCCGGGGGGCGCTCAAGGTTGAAGCCTTTCTGTCCCGAGGCGCCACCCCAGCCGACAGACTTTGTCAACGAGAGGGGGCCCGGGTGGGGCCAAAGGTTGAAGCCTTTCTGTCCCGAGGCGCCCCCCCGGCCGCGAGACGCTGTCAACGGGAGGGGGGCGGGGGGCGTTCGAGGTTGAAGTATTTGGTCCGAGGCGTCCCCCCAGCCGCGAAAGGCGGTCAAGGGAGGCGGCCCGGGGGGCGCTCGAGGTTGAAACGTTGTGATCGCGAGGCGCCCCCCGGGCCGCGAATCGCGGTCAACGGGGGGTGCCCGGGGGGCGCTCGACGTTGAAGTTTTTGTTGTCCCGAGGCGCCCCCCCGGCCGCGAGACGCTGTCAACGGGACGGGGCCGGGGGGCGCTCGAGGTTGAAGTGTTTTTTGGCCCGATGCGCTGCCCCAGCCACGAAACGCGGTCGAGGGAGGCGGCCCGGGGGGCGCTCAAGGTTGAAGCCTTTTTGTCCCGAGGCGCCCCCGCAGCCACGAGATGCGGTCAAGGGGGGGAGGCCGGGGGGGCGCTCAAGGTTGAAGCCTTTCTGTCCCGAGGCGCCCCCCCGGCAGCGAGACGCTGTCAACGGGGCTCGAGGTTGAAACCGCGGTGTCCTGGACGCCCCCCCCAGGCCCCGGCCGCGGCACGCAGTCAAGGGGGGAGGCACCCAGGGAGTTGTATCCTGAGTTGCCTTCTCCGCAATGTGAGTCATATATCGACTGCGTCCCTGTAGCCAAGTGCATGACCCGCTCAATCTGTATACGCCTGTGTCGTTGTCTCGCCAAGGTCCAGTGGAGGGCTCGAAAGAAGGTTCCCAGAGCCACCCCATAAGCGTTCGACGGGCCTCCATCGATCCCCTTGGGGTTCGCAGAATTGAAGCACCAACGGTTTACAGCCTTGTCATCCGCTGCCTGAGCCTTCCATCAACAACCGCCTAAGCCACTGCAGTAACGCACGTCTGCCATCCCAACTCACCTCAGCCTACCAGCACATTCCATGCACCATGACACCTGTTCCAACGCTTCAGCAAGCCTGCAAACCATGACACCTGATTCAAATGCATGCCGTCCAGCGCAGTCCATGCACCATGACACCTAATCCACCTGCACATGCACCATGACACCTGATCCACCTATCCACGCACCATGACACCTAATCCACCTGCACGCCGTCCAGCGCAGTCCATGCATCATGCCATCGCTGTCCCTGCACATTGCTACAATGCCTCCGTGCTTGCACCCACGAGCAGGACACATTGCACCTCCAAATGCAGTCAAACAGCCTCAACGACGCCATTGACACCAACCTGCGCCCGGTCGACTCCACGTTTTCACAGTTTCAGGGACCGCCCATCCAGTTGCGTCCAGCCCGTCCTGTCATTAGTTCCTCTGCCCTTGACCATATGTTTGCATGCCTCTCTGTCTCTTTCTCTCTCTCTCTCTCTGTCTCTGTCTCCCTCCCTCTCTCACGCTCTTTTACGTGTCCATGTGCTTCTCTGCGTTTCAACCTTCGTAGGCGTCGCAGCCCTCCGCTTCTTGCGCGCGTCCTTCCGCAGAAGTTCAGCTCCAGGCGCCTCGCGCCCGCGTCCGGGATCCGCCCAGCAGGAGGCGACGATGCCGTCCCAGTGCCGTGGACTTCTGTGCGATGTCGTTGCCGCCTTTGGACGACCGCGTGGTCAGGCCAGCCATGCATTACGACGGTGCGTGTCCGGCTTGCCATCGCCACGCCAACGGGACCTCGAAGCGAACCCATCGCACCGGTGCAGGGGGGGGCTGCAAGAAGTGGCCGGCGCGCCAGAAGTGGAGGAAGCATCCTTGCGATGGCTGCTGCGGCTTCTGCCTCGCACAATTCCGAAGGCCGTCTCTTCTTCCTCCTCTTCCTCCTCCTCCTCCTCCTCCTCCTCCTCTTCCTCCTCTTCCTCCTCCTCCTCTTCCTCCTCTTCCTCCTCCTCCTCCTCCTCCTCCTCCTCCTCCTCCTCCTCCTCCTCCTCCGCTTGTACAGAAGCGGCCTGCGTCTGATTTGCGAGACGATCCTTACCTCCCGCCCGCGCGGCCGAACCACTATCCAAACGCTCACGCCAACAGCATCGTTCAACATCTGCCGAGCAAGCGCCGTCCAGTCCATGCGTCCTCCCTGCCCTCCACGCGGCTTCGAAACCAGACATTCAAAAACCTGCACCACCGAGTAGCATTAAGCGTTATTTGCCGCTAGCGTCATCCGATCTCACAGCGCATGTGGAATGTGTTCAATCTTCCGGTGGCCAAATTGCTGCTCTCAGTCCACATCCGACGCCAGCGCCGCATGCACGGGCTGGCACGCAGGATCAACCATTGCCGCTGGAGCCAAGCGATGGGCACCAAGTGCATTCCTGACCACCAAAAGCTCTGCCACGTACAAACAGCGAGCGTTATGTGTGTGCGGGCTACCCTCTCTGCAACAAGCTGGCCAACCCCGACAAAGACCACCACAACGAAAAAATTGCTCGCAGACTTGCGGAAGGCATCTTTTGCTGCCGACCGGCGCGCAGTGCTCGCGCTTTGTGTGGGCCGCGCGCGCAATCCCCTCGCTGCTCGCACCCGGCATGTCCTGGCCGAGCCGAGCTGCGCCATCATCGCGGTGCGTGTCTGACGATAGGTTCTGCACTCTCCCTCCTCCCTCCTCCCTCCTTCCTCCTTCCTCCTCCCTCCTCCCTTCTCCCTCCTCCCTCCTCCCTCCTCCTCCTCCTCCTCCTCCTCCTCCTCCTCCTCTTCCTCCCTCCTCCCTCCTCCCTCCTCCCTCCTCCCGCCTGGAGCGATCCGCGTCCCGTCGGACACCGCGGTTTGGCTGCTTGCAGGAGGGCCCGCATCGGTCGCCGAGAACTCGCTAAGAAGCCCACAGGCGGCCCCTGCCATCCTTGCGGCGGGTGCCTCTTGCCATGTCAACGCTGTGCTGGGATGTTTCAAACGCGTTTCCTACTCCTCGGAAGCGGCGACCATGCACCAGCGTGGAAAGAGGGCCCTCACATCCGCCACTGACCTGCAAGTGCCCGTACCCAATCGTTGCGCGTTTACCGCTGACACACCTGGGGCCTGCCACACGTCCACATGCGACAGGCGAGCACCAGGTCCCACGCATCCAGAATGCGAGTTTTGCGTTGCAAAGAAGCGACTTCCGTGCATCAGGAGCTGCGGCCGCCGTGCTGGCGCGGGCAACGACGGCTTCTGCCCACTTTGCCGCCCGTCCCCGCAGCCGCAGCCACACATTCCCAATGGCACGGACAGTTTTTGTTTCGGTGGGTCTGCCAGCGCACACGAACCCTGCGAACCCTGCACCACGCCTCGCTGCAACAGCGTGTCCTCGAAGGGCGCTGCGTGCGCGTTCTGTTCTCATCATCTGCGGCCATGCTCGACGCCGAACTGTGCACGGAGGACGGCCGACCCACGCGGAGGGCCTCACTGGAGCATATAAGCGGTACGGCCCAGCTTAGAGGCACACCTGCACTATCAGAGCCCTTCAGGTCCTTCGAGACGGCACAAATCGTTCGGTTCACTTGAGTTTACAAATCGTTGGGCCCAATTGTACACGCGCTGGCGCATGCAAGACGACGACGGTGAAGAGAAAGACAGGGCTGATAATGGCGAGGAGGAGGAGAGGCAGGAGGAAGAGGCTCGAGCGGACGAGAGGAGGAGGAGGCTTGAAGACAGCCCTAGAGAAGCGGGTCAGCAGGAGCAAGAGGAGCAGGTGGCAGCAGCGATAACGACGGGGATAACGAGGTGAGGATGATGATGAGGACGATGAGGGCGATGAGGAGGAGGAGGAGGAGGAGGAGGTCCCAGAGGGAATGAGTACGATGATGAGGAAGCGGAGGCGGAAGAGAAGAAGAGGACAGCGAGGATGAGCAATTGAAGGGAAAACCCATTGAGGATTGCGGGGAAAAGGGGGGGCCTTTTTGTGGAAGGGTTTCTGTTCTTGGCCTTCGGAGAGTGACCTCGTCATTGTCGTAGCAATGTTCAGTATGCATGCGCATGTGGACATATGGGCAGCTGTGCTGCTGTTGTCGTGAGACAGGGAGAACTAGAACCTAACTCGCGCGAAGCGCGCGCGTAGTCCTTGTTTAAGGTGACACGAACTGCAGCCTCGTCAGGGACGGCGTTGTGTTAAATGTGTGTGTGTGTTCAATTGTTGGATCTCTCGGGGTGCTCCCGGAGCTCCCTTGGTGCCCCTTCGAGCCTTCGCAGCTCTTCTTGGAGAGCTCTCCTGGGAGCCTGTCTGGGTTTCAGGATACGCCCAGGAGGGCCAAACATTCGACACACCCTTAACACAACACCGTCCCTGACAAGGTAGCGGCTTGTGTTAAATGTGTGTCAAATGTTCGACCCTCTTGGAGCTCTCCCGAAGCCCGCCCGAGGTCCCGAGGACAGCCTGAGAGGCCTCGAAGAAGCTTTGAAATTCAACACACATTTAACACTCACTGCTTCCTTGTGGAGGACGGGCTCGTGTAAACTTTGTTTTGTTCTGCTCTGCCTCCTGGGCGCTCCCTGAGCTGCCTTGGGGGCCCGTGGAGCCCTCCCAGGCCGTCCTGGACACGAAAAACGGATCGCAGCATGCGCCCCGGAGGTTCTCCGGGAGCATCCGAGTGATGTTTCCGGAAGCCTCTCCAGGAGTACCGACATCGATGTCCCAGAAGATTCCCTGTGAATTCCCGAGCGGATGCCCCGAGCCACACCGCAGGGGCAAGAGGAGGAAGAGAGGCGCCGAGGACGACGAGGAGGACGCCGACGACCCCCGAAAGGTCCCCGGAGATCTCAGGGTGTTTCCCGAGTTCTGGCACGAGAGGCTACAGAAGGGCCAACCACGTCCGAACCCCCCGCGCACAAACGTGCAGAGTCGACGACGACGGCGACGCCAGCGGCGGCGGCTGCGGCAGCGGCCGCGGCCAAACCCCGCACGCTGGACGAGCGTTGGCGGGAGCCCCAGACCCTGGCCCAACGCGGCGACGAAAGCGAACCCGCACGGCCCAAGAGGGCCCATAACAACTTACGAGCCTTGATCCTCGAGCCTGGAGCCCTCATCCTCCCCCCCTCGATCGTAGACGAATGCGACGACGTTGGCGGCGACAGCGACGACTACGACCACAGCCACGACGACCACGGCGACGACGTGGTCGGACGATTGCACGCTTTGGGGAGGAGGAGGAGGAGGAGGAGGGAGGAGGAGGAGGAGGGAGGAGGAGGAGGAGGAGGGAGGAGGAGGAGGAGGAGGAGGAGGAGGGAGGAGGAGGAGGAGGGAGAGGAGGAGGAGGAGGAGGAGGAGAGAGGAGAGGAGGAGGAGGAGCTGAGGTTCTCACGACCACGGCGACGACGACAGCGACGACGGGGAGCCCCGGTGGCCTCCAGAGGCCCGACGACGGCCCCAAAGCGACGACGATCCATCGACGCCAGCCGACGGCTTCCGCCGGTCTCCAGAGCCCAGAGGCCTCCGGAGGCCCCAGAGAACCACAGCGCGCCCTCCTCCTCCTCCTCCTCCTCCTCCTCCTCCTCCTCCTCCTCCTCCTCCTCCTCGTCCTCCTCCTCCTTCCTCCTCCTCCTCCTCCTCCTCCTCCTCCTCCTCCTCCTCCTCCTCCTCCTCCTCCTCCTCCTCCTCCTCCTCCTCCTCCTCCTCCTCCTCCTCCTCCTCCTCCTCCTCCTCCCCAGAGCGTGCAGTCGTCCGACCACGTCCACAGACGACGACCACCACCACCACGACCAGGACGACGACCCCCACGACGCTCATCACGGCGGCGGCGGCGGCGGCGACACGCCCCAAAGCGTGCAATCGCCCGACCACGTCCACAGACGACGACCACCACCACCACAACCAGTACGACGACCACCACGACGCTCAGCACGGCGGCGGCGGCGGCGGCGGCTGCAGCGGCGGCGGCCGTGGGCGCGGCGGCGGCAGCGGCGGCGGCGCCCTGGCAGCCGGGAGCCTCTGGGGCCCTCCTCGGCCACCGTGGCAGTCAAGATGTGCGCAGTCTGGGAAAGATTCGTATCCTTTCCGACGCGTCGGGCGTCGATCGCGCACGGCTCCGCGACCGCCCACAGGGCCCGAAGCAGTGCCCCAGAAGGCCGAGCGCCTCCACGTCCCCAGAGCGGCCCTTTCCTGGGGGACCTCGTCCTTTGGTTCGTGGAGTGGCGCAAGGTCCACTGACAAAGACTGTGCACTCGGGCAGAACCTAAGCGCGCGCGTGGTTCTAGTGTGATTGTGGTTTTCTCAATAAACCTATATCTATGTATATATATATATATATACATATATATATATGAATTCAGGGGGGGGCCTCTCACCCTTCCCGGTCTCTGCGGCCGGTTTCCTCGCCACCCTTGCTCGCTCGCATCCTCCTGCACGGGCGCAGCATCAACGCGTGCAGGAGGGCCACGTGTCGCGCTCCGCGCATCGGCCCGTGCCGGCGCCGCCGACAGAAGCGGCGGCCGCAGTCGGGCCGCGGCCGCGGTCTCCACAGGCCAACGCAGGCCAGTGCGAGCAGCGGATTCCTTCTGGGGATAGCCCGTTAAAGTTGGAGCGATACAGAAGATTAGCTTGGCCCCTGCGCAACAAGGGTCGCGCACAAGTCTAGAAGTTTGTACAAGGGGCAGGCCAGGGCGAGCAGCGCAAGAGGAGGGAACTGGGGCCACGAGATGCCGCGAGGCCTCGGGGCTCTTGTGCCCGCGGCTGGTTGGCCTAGTTACGCTGTGAGAAGAGTCTGCAGCGTCCCGGCCCGCCACAGGGGATAGAACGTAGCAGCAGCAGAGACCAGGGCCATCCCCCACCTCCCCTGCGATCTCGTTCGCTTACAGCTTGCACTCTCCAGGGCTCTCTCCTGTTCCTCCTTTCCTCCTCCCCTCTCGATCCTGTTCGCGCACAGGAGGGATTCGTGTGCACTGCTTCGGTGGCGATCGGGTCCCTCCTCCTCCGTGGCGAGTGGCAGACGAACGCAACCCACGGCCGCGGCTGCGGGAGAAAGCGAGCGAGTGTTCCTAAGCTTCCTCTTCCTCCTCCTTCTCCTCCTCATCCTCCTACTCTTCCTCCGTGGCGAGTGGCAGACGAACGCAACCCACGGCCGCGGTTGCGGGAGAAAGCGAGCGAGCGTTCCCAAGCCTTATCCTCCTCATCCTCATCCTTCTCCTCCTCCTTCTCCTCCTCCTCCTTCCCTTCCTCGAGGGAATCGGCAACGTCGCAGGCTACGGGCTGCCGCGCCCTCGCCTGGAGCTCACGAGATGCCATGAGGTCCCAAGCCTAATGTTGTTTCTCCTCCTCCTCCTCCTCCCTCCTCCTCCTCCTCCTCCTCCTCCTCCTCCTCCCCCTCCTCCTCCTCCTCCTCCTCCTCCTCCTCCTCCTCGTCTTCCTCCTCCTTCTCCTCCTCCTTCTCATCCTCCTCGTCTTCCTCCTCCCCGAGGACGTCAACGACGACGACGACGACGACGACGACGACGGTGGGGTCCCAGACATTTTGATTCGTTTGGCCCCGTTCGGGCCTCCACTGACCCCTGGAGACCTCAAGAGACCTGTGGAGTCTCGGCTCCTCCCGCTCCTCCTCGCTTCTTCTGTCCCTCCTTGTTCGCCTCCTCGCCGCCCTCCTTCCCAGCCCACCCTCGCCGTACCGCCCCACTCACCATCCGCCTGCCCACCATTCGCCTGCCCCCGCGCGTGCAGGGGGAACAACCGACACAACCTTTACAGGCCACTCCTGGGCCACAATCCGCGAGATCGAAAGTCGATCCCCATCCCACTTTGCGCCCAGCAAGTCAGACCCTGCGGCAAACGGCTCCTTCACGAAGACGCGCATTGGGAAGCATTGGGTGGGAATGGCAGGGTTTCAGATGTGGTGCGATCGCGCATGCCTTGCCTGTTCCCCCTCCCCCATCCCTTCCCACCGTCCTCCTTCGCTGCCCTCCCTCCCCTCCCCCCTTCCCTGCGTTCTATCCCTCCCCTCCCCCTATCGCCCCCCCTTGCCTCCGCGAGGCGCTACAGCGGCATCTGGCATGAATCCGCCATGCACGGCTGCGGTCAGTCCACCTGGCCCGATGGCCGGCGCTACCAGGGTCGGCCCCGCTGCTCGGACCCATTCTTGTGCAAGGGGGGGCTCGCAGGGACAGGAGGAACGAAGGAGGAGCAGCAGCAGGAGGAGGGAGGAGAGCGGAATGAGGAGGGATGAGGGGAGACGGAGGAGGAGGCAAGAGGGAGGAGGAGAGGAGGAGGAGGAGGAGGAGGAGGAGGAGGAGGAGGAGGATGCGGGGGAAGGAGGAGGCGTAGGGAGAAGGAAGGAGGAGGCGGAGGAGGAGGAACGGAGGAGGAGAAGGAGGAGGAAAGGAGGAGGAGGAGGAGGAAGAGGAAGAGGAGCAAGGAGGAGAAGGAGGAGGAAGCGACTGAGACGAGGCCCCTGGCGTGGCAGGGAGGCAGGTCGAGCTCGAGGGGCCCACGAGGCGGCCGGGCCAGGGCTGACATGCTGCGGGGGCGAGAGTGGCAGTGCCGGACGCCTGTTGGCCCGTCCACCAGCCGCCCCCCATCTTCCTTTTCCTTTTCCTGCATGGTGGCTAATTCGCTTCAACGGCGCCCCCGTTTAGCTCACCTCGCCAGCGCAGACGGCCACTGCCTGGCCGCCGACGGGCACAGTTGGCCCGTCCACTCAATGGCGTGCGGTTGGGCAGGCAGGGGTCTTCAAAGACAGCCCGCTACGGTCGGGAACTATTGGTCAGCGTGTCAAGTCGCCGGTTTTGGCACATCACGCGTCGGCGCGACACGCTGACCGCTTCCCGGCCCGAAGGGTCAGCGCCCAAGCCTTTCGCAGCTTCCACCCCCGCGGAGCGGAGCGACACTCCATCCGCTTGCAGGCCACAGCGCGCCGCTGGGGCCGCCGCCGCGACACGCGAAGCAACAGCTTCCGACCCATCCTGAGTCCATGCGACTGGGAGGAGCCACCCCCTGATCGTCGCCCCAGCAGGACCTGCCGAGGTCGTACAGGCCCACTGTATCGAGCCGCCCTTCTCCGAGTTCTGGCGGCGCTGGAAGCCTGAAGCAGGGGGCACACCCTTCCCCCTCGAGTAGCAGGTGCGCCTGTAATATGTACGCCGCGCGCTTCCTGGCCACGATTATCTTCGCAGCGATGGCCCTGCCTGGTCCCCACTGGCCGAACGGCAGTTGCCTGCTGTCAGGTTCCATGGATTCGTGTGCATTCGTTTGGCCCCCACATCTGGCCTTGTTTGCCGCGCTCTTCCCACTGGCCTCTTGGATTCCCGTGGGGTCGTGTTGAGTAGTCCCCCGTTGGCCCCTGTGCGTTGCACTTCCCAGTGGACGCTTGGGATTCCTAAGTATGAGTTCCTATGGATTCATATGGCGATCCCCCCACTGGCCGCGTGTGCGGCACTCTTTCTTGCAGCCGCTTGGGTTCCTGTGGTCTCCCACACCACTGGCCGTGTGTGCTGTGCTTCTGGGTAGCCGCTCTGCTTCCCCGTGGATTCCTATGGCTTTCCCTCCCCGCCTGCCCTGTGGTGCCGCACTTTTTAGCAACCACTCGGTTGCTATGTATGGCCTCCTGTGGCTTGCGCCGCGCTTCCGAGAGGCCGCTCGGACTCCGATGCTTTCCAAATGGCGCCCGCCCCGCCGGCCGTGCGAGGCGCGCAATTCTGCACGTGTAGCTTGCACCGCATCCGATCTCTGTCCTGAAGAATCTTCCAGCTATTCGCTATTCGGCGATGCCGAGGCTGGATTTCACGGCCCCCCTCCGCGCATTGTGTCTGTTCTTCTTTCCCCGTCGACCGTGCATCTCAAAGATGAGCCTCGCCATCTCAGCCAGGCCTTTTTAACCTGCCCGTCCCCTCATCCCTGGGCGAATCGCATCATGCGGATCACTCGCTTTGATCTCACAAGTGCCTGTCCGCTGGTTCCGTTCTAAGGACCTACCAGGCGGGCCACACGCGCGCGCATGTCAAAATCTTTAAAAGACGAGTGGCTTTCAAAGAATGCTAGTCGCAGGCGTCAGAAATTAATGTCGCTTCAATCATGTGATTACAGACTTCTGTGCACGCGCGCTCGCTATAATTGTAAGGACTATACGCAACCATGTTGAAGCCATTTAACTATTACTGCGCACCTGCCAACTGTCTGCCAAATAATACAATGCGGGCCACACGCGCGTGGCCCCTCGCGCATATGCCGAAATTGTTGCAGTCCCATTGGGTTTCTTACGCAATTCGAGGTTCTTCGGATCTTCAAAACGTATGGAATTTGTATGCTACAACAGAAGAAAGAGCGCGTTCTGTGGTCGCTTGGAGGGGGGGGGGGTGAAACCGAGCCCCCCCCCCTTCCTCCCCTGCTTCCCCTCCTCTCCTCGGGCCGGCGCTTGCGTCGGCGGCGGCTGGCGGCAGCGGCGGGGACGACGATTTCTTTTTCTGGGCCGGCGCCGGCGCCTGCGGCGGCGGGCGGCTGCGGCGGGGAGCGTCGACGAGGACGACGGTGGTGGTGGGTGGTGGTGGTGGGTTGTGGTGGTGGTGGTGGCGGTGGTGGTGGTTATGGTGGTGGTGGTGGTGTGGTGGTTTGTTTGTGGTGGTGGTGGTGGTGGTTGTGGTGGTGGGTGGTGGTGGTGTTGGTGGTGGTTTGGTGGTGGTGTGGTGGTGGTTTGTCGTGGTAGTGGTGGGGATGGGTTGTGGTGGTGGTGGTTTGGTGGCGGTGTGGTGGTTGTTTGTGGTGGTTGTGGTGGTGGGTTGTGGTGGTGGTGGTTTGTGGAGGTGGTGGTTGTGGTGGTGGTGGCGGTGGTGGTTGTGGTGTGGTTGTTTGTGGTGGTGGCGGCGGGTCGTGGTGCTAGTGGTGGTGGTGGTTGTGTCGGTGGCGGTGGTGTGATAGATTGTGGTGGTGGTGGTGGTAGTGGTGGTAGGTTTTTGTTGTGGTGGTGGTGGTAATGGTGAGTTGTGGTGGTGATGGTTGTGGTGGTGTGGTGGTGTGGTGGTGGTGGTTGTGGTGGTGGTGGTGGTGGGTGGTGGTGGCGGTGGTTGTGGACGTGGTGCTGGTGGTGGCGTGGTGGCGGTGGTGGTGGTGGTGGGTAGTGGTTTGTGGTGGCGGTGGGTTGTGCTGCTAGTAGTGGTGGTGGTCGTGGCGGTGGTGGTGGTGGTGTGGTAGATTGTGGTGGTGGTGGTAGTGGTGGTGGGTTTTTGTGGTGGTGGGTGGTGATGGTGAGTTGTGGTGGTGGTTGTGGTGGTGGTGGTGGCTGTGGTGGTGGTGGTGGTTGTGTGGTGGGTGGTGGTGGTGGTGGTGGTGGTGGTGGTGGGGTTGAGGCGGTGATGGTGGCGGTAGTGGTGGCGGTGGTGGTAGTGGTGGTAATCGTCGCTGCGTCTCCGCCGTTGCCGGCGCCAGCGCCGGCGTTGCTGGCCGCCGCCAGCGCCGGCGCCGGCGCCAGGGGGAGGGGGGTTGAAACCTCCCCCCCCCCGGCGCCCAGGGGAGGGGGGGGTTGGAAACTCCCCCCCCCTAGGGCTGCCTCTGGTCATCGTCGCCGCGTCCCCGGCGTCGGCGCTGCTGGCGGCCGCCAGCGCCGGCACCGGCGCCAGGGGGGGGTGGGGTTTTGAAACTTGAACCCCCCCCCTGGGAGAGGTGGGGGGGTTTGGGGGGCGGGGAGTCCACCTGGTTTTGATCGACGGCCCCGAATGTTGGGGGGAGGCCCCACCCCCCGGTTCGAAACGCGCCGCCACCGAACGTTCCCAAGGCAAGCGCATGTTAGACGCGTTCGCTCCAATAGAAATATGTCAACATGTTTGCGCGCGCGTGCTTGTCTTTGCACCCTCATCAGCACTGTCGTCTTCATCATCGTCATCACCACCACCATCAGCATCGTCATTATCATCATACTTGGCGTCATCCATGCCATCCTCGTCATCATCATCATCACCACCAGAATCGCCATCGCAATCACCATCGTCGTCGTCATCATTACCACCGTCGTCATTATCGTCCTTGTCGTCGCCGTCGTCATCGTCGTCACCATCATCATTAACCCGCCCGAGCTACGGACCTGCATGATACGTGTCCTGGCGCCACTGCGGGTGGGTAGGTAGGATGTTTGCTAGAGCATTGGAGCTTCCATTTCAGGTTCTTTAGAGTTCCCTGCACACTCTAAATTGAACCGCGAACATTTCACATAGTCACTTCTTGGGCCCGTGCGATGGCATCATGTTCGATCCCCTCTAAAAAGGTCCAGCAGTCAAGACACTGTTTGATGAAAGGTCTAAGTGTCGCTTTGCCAAGCTCAGTCCCTCATTTGCACCTTGGCCATGTCCTGAGCAGAACTGATTGTGGTATGGTTTCGCGAGGCTTCCGGTCCCCAATCTGGTTGGCTACGCCAATTATACATATGCTGGCTAGCGTGGACCCCGGACATGGTGCTTCTAGCAACAGATCATGTGCAATCTATGTAGAGCAAAATGTGTGGTGCAATCTCTATTGTGCAACATTCGGTGTGCAATGACTGTTGTGCAGCCCGCGTGGGGCAATTTGGCAATTCGGGGCCGAGACCCTTAAAAGACCCTCAGGAGTGTAGGTTAAGGCTTAGAGCATTGCAGACAGGACCTGAGGACACGCCCACTCCGTGCCCAGAAGCACGGTGGCGGTTGTGGTGCAAGATGTGTGGTGCGACTTGCGTTTTGCAAAATACGTTGTTCGATCTATAGTGTGCACTATGTGAAGTGCAATCTCCGCGGTGCAGTATATGAGTTGCGGTCTACGTTAAGCAGTAAATGTGGTGCAATCTATGTGAAGCGATCTATGCAATGGACACTACGCGTTGTATTATATGCGGTGCAACCAATGCAGTGCAGCATATGTGGTGTGCTCGCTATTGTGCACTATTTGGTGTGCTGTCAGTGTGGTGCACTATATGAGGAACAATCGATGTGGTGCAATTCCTGTATTGCAAGATATGCGGCTCACTCTACGTGGCGCAATATATGCGGTGCAATCTACGTGGTGCGATGAATGATGAGCAACAGATGTTGCCCAAACTATGTAGCGCGATCTATGTGGTGCAATCTCTGTGGTGCAATCTGTGTTTCGGAGTCTATGCGCTGCAAGCTATGCGGTGCAACCTATGCGAGGCGGCGACGGGGCAGCGATAGTGATTACATAGTCGCCAGACTGGCCACACGCTGGGGCGGCGACGGCGAGTACATAGCCGCCAGACCGGCCACATGGCACAGACGATGGGCGGCGACAAAGCGGCGACAGGACGACGACGGCGAGTTCGTAGACGCCAGACTAGCCACACGGTCCAGTTCAGTAGAGCACAAGTAAGATACCCTAAGCGCAAGTACCGTTTGGGGAACTATGGAAAGAATTGACCCAACCAGGGTTGGCCGGAGGGGATTGGCTGGGAGAGTTGTCCAGATTGTTGGGGGTTGGCCGGGGGGGGGGCTGGATTTATCGTTGCAGGAGAAGCTTGCACCATCGCGAACTGTATACGAAATTGTCCCATTGGAAGCGATTGTGCCGAATCTCAGTCACGATTCTCGTCGAAATCCTAGGCATTGTCATCTTCCTCCTGTTCGTCCTCCTCTGGCGACTTCCTATTTTATCGTCGTCCTCCTCGTGTTCATCCTCCCCATTATTCTCAAGCTTCTATTCCCTTATCAGCCTTCTCGTACTTTTTCCTCCCTCACTCTCTGTGCGTCTGTGGGAGTAGGGGGTTGGGGTGTGGCAGTTTCGGGCTCCCTCGGTGCGCGGTTGTATCGACAGCGCCCTAGCTGCTAGGTCAGAGTTTGATGCACGGGTTTCACAGAAGCTACACAATCAATGTACTGGGGTCCAGTTGTTGGTATCATGTCTTATCTGGTCCACGCTGGCGTCAAGCTGGCCAGCCTCCATCATCAGGGGCCCGAGCCACCACGCAGCGGCTGAAACGCATATGCCTTCCTTTGGTCCCTCCTCCTCTCCCCATTCTCCCCCTCCTTGCTTCTGCCCTCGTCACCCTCGAAAGGCGCCCTGGGCGCCAAAGCTGGGAAATCCAAGGGGTTGGCCAGGTGGGGTACAAGGAGGTTGGTTAGGTCAGAGGTTGGCCAGGCTCAACTTCCACCCTTGCCCCTTCCAACCAGAGGAGGAGGAGGAGGAGGAGGAGGCGGAGGAGGAGGAGGAGGAGGAGGAGGCGGAGGCGGAGGCGGAGGAGGAGGAGGAGGAGGAGGAGCCGCAGGGTCTCCTTCCATCCCGTTCCTCCTCCACCCCCACCGCTCTCTCTTCCTCTTCCTCTCCCCCCGCTTCTGCCCGCCGCCGCGGGGGCAAACGGACGCTGCGAGGGAAGACGAGGAGGAGAAGGGCGGAGAGGGGAGGAGAGGAGAGGAGAGGAGAGGAGAAGAGAAGGAGGAGGACGAGGAGAAAGAGGGTGAGGACGAGGAGAAGGAGGATGAGGAGGAGGGCGAGGACAAAAAGGAGGAGTTGTAGGATGAGGGGGACAAGGGGCAGATGACGGAGCTTACGAGGAGAGGCAGGGAGGTAAGGAGGATGTGGGGTCGCTCGAACGCGCCGGCTCGCGCACGGCGAATTCCGCTGCGCCCGCGCTGTTTTCGAAAGGTATTTGCCGAGGAGTTCAGTCGAAGTGTGCCGGACTGCGTTCGGCGATCCTCAGGAGAGGAAAAAGCACACAGACACAATGAATCCTCGATTCCTCAGAAAATATGGGAAAACATGGGAAGTGGCGGGGAAGACAGAAGCCCAGAGAAAATGTGGGGAAGTGTGGGGAATCTCTTTTGTTTGTGTGTATTTATTTGTGTGTGTCCTGGGGCCCCTTTCAGGTCCTCCTGCTCCCAGCGGTGCTGCCAGGCTGCCGGGAAGCTCTCTGCGAGCGTGCGGGCTCGCGTCCAGCACGGAGGAGGAGGAGAAGGAGGAGGAGGAGGAGGAGGAGGAGGAGAAGGAGGAGGAGGAGGAGGAGGAGGAGGAGGAGCACACACACACACAAACAGTGCGGTGCGGTCCGAGCACGCCTCCGCGGACGGGCCTCCCGCCGGGGCCCGTGCTGCTCCCCTCCCGTGGCATTCCAGCGCCCTTCCCGTGTAGGAGGAGGAGGAGGAGGAGGAGGAGGAGGAGGAGGAGGAGGAGGAGGAGGAGGGAGGAGGGGAGGAGGAGGGGGAGGAGGAGGAGGGGGAGGAGGGAGGAGGAGGAGGAGGAGGAGGAGGAGGAGGAGGAGGAGGGGGAGGAGGAGGAGGGGGAGGAGGAGGAGGAGGACGAGGAGGAGGAGGAGGAGGAGGAGGAGGAGGAGCGTGCACAGACAGCATTGCTGCCAGGACGCGCGCGCCAAGCGTGCGGGCTCGCAGGGAGCGCGCAGCGAATGGCCAGCGCCGCGGGCGGAAAGTTCGCGCCGGGCGTGCCAGCTTGTTTTTGTTGTGCATCTCGCACAGCCAGCAGTGCTGCCAAGAACTCTGCCAGTTAGTCCCCAGCAGGCGTGCCCGCTCGCCTTTGATGATCATCACGCTGCCAGCGTTAATGCCAGGAGCCGCACTCCAATTGTCGATAGTTTCTCCCCTCTCCCCGCCTCCCCTCCCTCGTCCTGCTGATCTCTGCTTCAAGCCGCTCCCCCTTCCTCGTGTACAGCTGCGGCTCTCCCTCGCGATGCTCTGGAACGAAGGGTCCAGCGTATGCCCACCGAGGCACTGCGTCTGCACACATGTCTTCCTGCATGTGTTCAGGTATGTCTTCAGCATGTTTTTTTTCTGCCGATGCGCCGTCAGGGCGCGGCTCTTGCCTGCCTGCCTGCCTGCGGGCACCGCACATCGTATGGCCAGCGTTGTCGGAAGTTTCGAACGTGCCGGCCCGCTTATGGCGCACATCGCTTGACCAGCGTCTACGCCAAGAAGTTCGCTCCATGCGTGCCCGCTCGCGCGCGCTGGTCATCGCGCTGCCAGCGTTGAAACCAAGAAGCTCAGTCCGAGCGCGCCCGTTTGCTTCCAGCACGCCTCAGGTTGCTTAGAAAGGTTAGCCATGCCTGGCCCTGGTTTCGGCGACGGTAATTCTTAGATAAGCAAGCCTTTCCATGAGATATAGAGGCTCTGATTTGATGTTGTAGAGCCGGTGGGTGCGAGGCGCGGTCGTAGCCGTGTTCCAGGATTTCTTGGTCTTATTTTGTTTGCAAGAGGGTTCCCCAGGATTGTTGGGACTCGTTTCCTTACAAGGCCTTGCCCAGATTCCTTTGTCTCGTGTTCCTCAGGGTTCAAGGGTTCCCTGGGTTCCTGGGTCTTCTTTCCATCTTGTTTTGAAAGGTCGGCCTGCTTCGGGTTCCCTTGATTCCTTGGCATTTGTCTTGAAGCAACGCCAAGACATGCTAAGCAATGCCAAGTAAGTTGAATCGATGCCAAGCGATTCGAAGAAATGCCAAGTAATGCCAAGTGATGTCAAGCAACGGAAACCAGTGCAACGAAATGGCAAGCGATGCCAAGCAATGTCAAGAAACGCCAAGCAAGGCTAAGCCATGCAAATCAATGCCAAGCATTACAATTAATTCCCAGCAGCGCACAGGAATGCAAAGCAATGCCAAGCAACGCAAAAAAATGCCAAACAATGCCAAGCAAAGTAAGAAATGCAAAGCAATGTAATGTTAAGATGGGCAATGCAAAGTCAAGCAGCGCAAAGCAATGCCAAGCAATGCCTCTTGGGAAGCGTTCCACTAGTTGGGGGCGCGCCGGGTTAATTTAGAAAATGTTTCGCATTCTGTTTTGCAATGGTGCTTTGGCACGTGTCGTATCACGCGAGACGTATTGCAAAGGCCTCGCGGCGGGTTCCGCCGACTTTGGAAACGAGAAGAAAGAGGAGGAAGAGGAGGAGGAGGAGGAGGGGGAGGAAGAGAAGGAGGAGGAATCTGAGTTAGAAAGAGAAGTGGGATGGAGAAGGAGGAGGAGGAGGAGGAGGGGCACGAGTGGGAGGAAGACGCGGAGGAGGTGAGGGAGGAGGAGAGGGAGGAGGAGGAGGAGGAGGAGGAGGAGGACGAGGAGGAGGAGGAGGAGGAGGAGGAGAGAGGGGGTGAGGAAACGAAGGAGGAGGAGGAGGAGGAGGAGCCCGAAGCGAGGAAAAACCTGAGAAGATCCTCCGCCTTCTCCTCGATTTCGTGATCCTCGTTGTCGGTATCCCCCTCCTCTTCATTCCCCTCCTCTACGATAAGTGGGCCATTCTTAGTCGAATATCGTCTACTCTCGCTGTCTGCGGGTTTCTCCCCGCTTCGGGCTTCCAGGAACTGGTCCTGGAAACCGAGTGTGTGAAAGACAGGTCTGTGTTTGAATTCATGTTTGGGAAGGTGTCGGGTCTTATAGGCTCGTCTTTGGCGTTTCTGCCGCGCCGTCGCCGTCGCCGTCGGGTTCAAGGACTTAGTTCGCGAAAAAGTTTCGCTGGCCCTTCAGGGTGTCATCTCGAGTCCATTTGGGCCGGGTTGAAGCCATCTTCAGCCATTGAGCTATTTTAGAGTCGTTTTCGAAGCGGGTCATGGGGGTAGACGGGGAGGAAGTGTGAAATGAGGGTGATGGAGAAGAGTGCGGGAGGGTGTGAGGGGGGATCGAAGAATAGTGGAAGGGGGATTTCAGAAAGGACATCAGCAGAGAGGGAACGTAGGAGGAGAGATGGATCCAGATGGAAGCACGGGTGATAGAGGTGGGGTGATGGGAGGAATGCATGTGGAGTGGTTGCGAGGAGGACATGTGAAAAGGAGTGGAGGGAACGCAAGCGAGGAGGGGTGGAAGCGGGACGAGGGAACCTATCCCATGTTAGGTACATGTTGTTCTGGCAGTGAAAATCTTCGAGGAGGACATTTAGGATGAGGAGAGGAGAAGGAGGAGGGAGGAAAGATGAGGGAGGAGGATGACGAGGAAGAGCTACATAAGGTAGAGGATGTAGAGGGAGGGCGGGGGCTGGACAACAGTTCTCAGGGATGCTTCTTGGGATCTCTTCAGTCTCGGGAGGGCAGTTTTGAGGCATCTTGGAGGCCTGTTGGGGCTGCCCAGGGGTCTCTTGGAGGCCTCTTGGGGCTTCCTTGGGGCCGATTGGGGCCTCCTGGAAGCCCTGGGGCCGAGGGCTCGAAATGTCCGTTCGGGTCCCCCGTCCGGGCGCCCTTTTGGAACCGTCTTGGGGGCCTCCTGGACCGATCTCGGAGGTCTCTTGGGCAGTCTTGGACCGATCTTGGGGGCCCATTGGGCCATCTCGTAGCGCCGGGAAGCCGAAAAGGCGAGAGCGCCAAAATATTCCAAAAACCCAGGGGGGAATCAATGAATCTTGCCTCCCTGGGCCCTCTCTGCAGTGCCCGCGGAGGCTTGCTTCGGACGTCTTGGAGGCCTCCGAGGCCGTCTGGAGGCCATCTTGGGGCTCTTGGACCGATCGCTCGGCGACTCGGAGCCACTTAGATTATCTTGGGGGCGCAGGGAAGAAATCGAAAGGATCTCAGGGAGTCGGGAAGATCCCGGGGGTAGTGCTCCCCCTCCCGGGACCCCCCCCCCACCTCCCCTTCCTTACCCCCCCCCAGGACCCGCCCCCGGGACTCCCGCCCCCCACCCCCTCTCCGGGTCCGGGGAGGGATCGAAGGAAAGGGGTTTCCCTTCGACTCGACGACGACAGTGCTGGATGTCATTTGAGCTGACGTGCCCGAGGAGGAGCGTGGCCACCACAGAGGGAAGCGGGAATCAGGTGAAATCTGCGGAAACACGGAGCAGACATCCCTTCACACACGCTGGCAGGGTTGGCGGATTCGGGTAAAGGTACCGCTACGGACGAGCATGCAGCCTGCATCCCGTATCCAATCAACGAGTAGTGATTTAGATGCAGACCTCGTTTGGTGATGCGTCAACGATCCAACATGTGCACGAGAGGGGGTAAAGTGTTGGCCGCATCAGAGCATGCCACTGGCACGTAATATGTGGCGCGCTTATTCATAGTATGTGTGTTGGGCACTTCCGCTTGCGAACCGACATGTCCAAATGGATTGTTTCCTTGCGCCAGCCAGGTCAGTACGCCAAGGATCAGGAGCGTGCATTTTACCATTTCACATGACCTAGGCGGCTTCATGTTGGTATATGGTCTGCACTAGAACTTCAGTTCGATCAGTGACAAGTGTACACGGTTGTCTGTTTTGCAAAGGCACCATCGTCATCGTAATTTGTGGACAGCCCAGCTGTTATATCGATGTGGATATAGAGAGATACCTCCCTCTCTAACTTTCTCTCTCTCTCTCTCTCTTTGCGCGCATGCCCTTATGATTTTCTTCCAGTTACGACTTTTCTCTCTCCGATGGCAGGGCCCGTCTTTGAATGGGTTGCGCACTATGTCTTTTGCTCCGACCGAACTCTGACTTGCGACTCTTGAGAAACAGCGGAACCCAGTCGACTGATGTTCAGTTGGAGGCCGAACGGTTTTGTAGTTGAATTTGCTCGCTCGTGGCTGACCGGAAAGTAGTGCGCGCGGAATGCACGCAAGGACGGCGTAGGGGGTCGCGGGTCTCGCTGGGAGGGGGGGGCGCGGGAAAGGCGCGTTGGCGTGAACGGGAACGCGCGACGCTCTCGCTTCTCGCCCCCACCATTCTTGTCCGCACGTGCGGGGGATTGCGCAACCAATTGTGACACTCCTTTCTGTGTCCTTTTCCCCTGTTGCCCGCTGCAGCCAACAGAGACAGGTCGTAAGCGGATCCACCACGGAGGACAGAGGAGGAGCAGCAGCAGCAGCAGCAGGAGGCGGACGAGAGGGAGCCGCGCGGTGGCAAAGACCCCGCTCCGAGAAGAGCGGCTTCGGCACGCAGACCTGGGCCGACGGACGGCGGTGGACTGGGCTGTGGAGAGGCAGCTTGCAGCATGGGCACGGCATCCTGCACGTGGAGGACGCGTGCGCGCCGCATCATCAGGATGTAGATGGCCCAAAGAAAGTTGCTGTTATCAGTCGCCCACCCTCGCGCGCTGTTCTTCAGCCCTCTTGTATCGGGCCTTTGCTCTGGATAGAGCACTTGTTCGGCACATCAAGCTCGGCATCTTTCCTCCTACCTCCCTTCTCTCTTCTCTCCGCGTCTCGGCCTCACCTCCTGGGTGCTGCCAGGGATGCCACTGTCACCACGTTGCTGCGCCCCTGGGGGTCCAGTGGACTGCGGTCCCTCTCGCGAGGACAGGAGGGGGCCGCGCCTCTCCACCAGTGCCGCCGGGCGCGCAGCTGTCCCCACTTTGCGGCGCCCCTGAGACGCCAGGGGCGCGCGGTCTCGCGCATCCCCACACGGGACCTCGCCGTTGCCTGCGCGTTGCCAGGCATGCACCCGTCGCTGCTCAGCGCAGCCAGGTCCTAGGCAGGCCCGGACGGAACCTCGCCACCGCCCGAGTCTTGCCGGGCATGCCCCCGTCACCGGTCTGCTGTGCCTCGGCAGGCAGGCATGGCCCCCAGCTTCAGATAGAGGCCCGGCAGATGCAGCAAAAGAAACATTGAACGCATCTGCTTCCCTTGACTACGTGCGCGACGACGGCGACGCGACCGACACGACGACGGCGACGACCGCGGCGGCGACATGAAGCGACGACGGCGACAACGACGAGCGCCGACGGCGGCGACCGCAACGACGGCGGCGGCGCGACCGGGACGACTGCGACCGCGGCGAGCGGCAAAAGCGGCGACCTCGACGGCGACGCGGCGACGATGGCGACGAGCGCCGACGGTGACACCAGCGGCGACGAGGGCCATGCCACCAGCATTTGGGTGATGGACGGTCGCTTGGCTCAGCGGGCACCGCAAAATTCTGCGTATTCAATCAGTGTTCGAGTTTCTGCCTCCACTTCGCTTTATCACCACAGTGCGGCTCGTTTCCCTGTGGGGTGGGCGGGTTTCTTTTCCGCTGCTAGCAGGCCTGGGCACGCCGCTGTGTCTGTTGCACACGGCATCGGGCATGCGAATGCCTAGTCATTGCGATCAGTTTTTTTGTTGACCAAAAAAATGTTGTCTATGTTTCCTGACTCCTCCCCCGTCATGCCCTCCTCTTCCGTTCTGCTCCTATTTCCTTTCGCCGTGGATCCATGGGTCAGGCAATCTGGGCCGATTTTCGTGCCACGGGACTCTGGGGCCGAATTTCGGCCACGTTCGCAACACAGCTTTGCTACACTGCCGAAGACAGGCGCACTCTTTGTGTTCTATGCCCAGGCTAAGGTCTCGCGTGTTGGTTCGCCTATTTCAAGTTGGCCTTCGCGCGACTCCACGATTGTTTGGTGCATTTTGGATGTTCCACCCTTTGCAGAACCTCGTGGCTGTTGCCTGTAGCAGGTAAAACGATTGATAGTCGGGCCAAGTGGATTGCTGCCTGTCTAGACTTACAAGGGGCGTGGTCTGTTCGGAACGTACATTATTTTGTTATTCGCGCGGGTTGCTCTCATGTCGTTTGCTTGAGCGCATAATTTGCAAGTAGTGGGCACTTGCTCTGCAGGTGCTCGCCGACTCCCCTCTCCGCTGCTATTGAACAATCATGGCAGTTCTCGTTCTGGCAGTTTGAACGCAGTTTACGTATGATGGGAAATTCCACCGCGACGCAAGGAGAATCGGCATGCCCAGCGCTATTTCAAGTCACGCGCCAACTGTAATCAGCAAATCAGTTTCGTGATTGCTTTGCGTGCACCTGCTCAGGATGGGTCTGGTCGGCCAGATGAGGACGGACACTGGCGAGACGGACGCAAAGTCACGAGCGGAGAAAAGGAATGCCACATGTGTTCGCCACTTTGTACTCTTGTACTTGTCTTGCGATCCACTTTCGCTCGCGACGCTACTCTCGCTTTGGTATGTATATACATATATATATGTGTATCTCTATTCATATATGTCTCTCTCTCTTTTTTTCTCTCTCTCTCTCTCTCTCTCTCTCTCTCTCTCTCTCTCTCTCTCTCTCTCTCTCTCTATCTCTCTCTCTCTCTCTCTATATATATATAGTGTTGCTCTCTCTCTCTCTCTCCTCTCCCTCACCCTATAGATATATCCCTTCGTATCTGTACGTGCTCGCAAACGAATCTAAATCTTCGATGCCAGTGAATGAGGCCGCTCTGGTGTTAGAATGTCGTGGGGACAGGGGCAGTCGGCCGCCCCAAATCGGGCGGCCGAATTCTGATAGAGTCATCGCCTCTGTCTGCGGCCCAAGATCGGGACGGCCGAATTTTGGTAAAAGTTTCGCCCCTGCCTGTTCTCTTGCAGGACATGTTCCCAACAGCTGTCCGGAGCAATCGCTTGGCTCGAGCTGGCTCGGTTTCTAGTTTGCCCCGCGGGCGGTGTATGGTCGACGCCCTCCTTGCGGAGGCCGTCCGAGCGGCGGATCCGCTCCTGGTCGGGCCGACGCTGCTCATCTGCAGCTCGCGCTGCCCCGAGGTGCCAGCGTGCCCTCCGTGCCCCGAGTGCCCGCAGTGCCCTCAGATCCCGGCTTGCCCAGCGGCCTCTCCGATGCCAGAGCATCATCCTGACGTGCTGGAGGTGCCCGTCACCTCTTGGCCGCAGCTGTATTTGGTGGTTTGTACCACGGCCTGGGTGACGTGGGCGTTCTGCCGTTGGCCTCAGGATGGCGCCCACAGGTGCCAGGCAAGACATGAGGTGGGTGTTCGTGTGGCTCACGAAAGCGGAGGCATTGTGGCACCAGCGGTACGTCGTGGGAACGGTGGGGTCGTCGGAGATTGACTTCTTCGTCACCTCGCCCAATGACGGCACCTGCGAGGAGTCGTGCGCGGAGACCAAGTCTGACATCGTGGGCGCGAGGTGGTCGGCCACCCGATGGTCGCCGCCTCCACGAGTGCCTCGCGATTTGGTTTACCGATTCTGGGGCGCGCCGACTGCAGCTCAAGTCGCGGCTTGGGAGGCGCCGGCAGACCTTCGAGCAGGAGCGCGTGGTACCACCGTCGGGGACCCTCCTGCTGCTCGTGCCGATGCTACTGGACCTGACCTCGGCGGGCTCGAAGATGGAGTTTGCGAGCGCTGAGGCGGATGCGGACGCGCGCCTGCTGCCGCTGCGGGGGTCCGCAGCCAGCCGCATCAGGTGGCTTTGCCAGGACGCGGTCGAGAAGGTGAAGGAGATCACGCTCGGAAATTTCCCAGTCCTTGGGCCGAGAATGGCGGCTTTGCGCGTGGCCTTCCTCAATCGGCGCGGAGGCGGAGCCGTCGATCATCATAAGTGGTGGGTGGTTGCATATCACCTCCAATCGGATTGGTGGGGGTTGCAGAACACGGCCTGATCCTCCAGGCACTCGAGCTCGCCTTGTGCTATGGCAGCTTCCACACGCTCAATCTCGGTATCGTGGAGCTGCTGCTGCGCCACGCCCAGCCCATCGAGCACTGCTACTCGGAGATGGGGCCCGTGGGCATGAGCAGCGTCGGGGCCGTCGCGGGCGAGAGCGATTCGGCGGCGACCAAGGACAGCAAGGACAAGAACAAGAAAGGCGCTGGTCGCGACAGAGGCCACGGCCCTCTGGCGCTGCTGCGCGCGGGCATGCACGACGAGAGCGCGATCTTCCTGGGCGCGCACAATCAGTTCGGGTCGGTCATGGTGGCGCCCGACCTCCTCGAGGACTCCTCGACTACGTGGCGAAGGAGGTGGAGAGAGACGCTTCGGTTCTCAAACATATCCACAAGGCCTGCGAGGAGCGGGCGGGGGGCCGCCACGGGGGGCCTTCGGGCCCCCCAGCATGACCGAGCTCATGCCTCGTAATGGTCGTCAGCGGGATCTCCTGACTCTGCCGATCGCTGCGAGGATCTACGACGATATGAGTTGCTCTAACGCGAGTCATCTATCCCGGAGTTGTTGAAGGCGCCGTCAGCGACGATCTCGCATGTTTCAGCGGCGGCTGCCCTGAATGAGATAGCGGCGGGCCCTGGCGCATCGCAATTAGGGTCGAGCTCGTCGCCTCCCACGCAGGGCCAGCAGAAGCGTCTGGACTACACTGTCGTGCGCCGAGGCGGCGGGATCGACTTGGACGGCCTGGGAGCCCTTCGGGAGCTCTGGGCCCGCCGCGGCTACGATGGCGAATCTAGCACCGCGGCCCCCTTCGACGTTAGCCAGCTCGCCTTGCCGGCGAAGGGTCATAGGCCGTCGTCTCAGCCGTCTCTTCGCGGGCCTGTTGGCGTCGAGCTTGCGATGGGGGTTCGCTGAAAGAGTTCGGCCACATGAGGAGGCTGGGCGACGGGAGGTCGCGACAGGAGCGAAGAGGCTTTCAATGCCCCGCGGCTTCGGAGTCGCCGGGTTCATCTAGACTTGAAATTAAAGCTTCACGAATCTGGGTTGCCTGAGCTCAGGCGATCGCATCGAGGTAGGGCGGGGCTCTTTTCGGTTTTTCTGGAGAGATGGGAGACAGCGTTCACTTGTAGATACTCGACGGTCGAACTGTCATTGCGGAATTGGCGCTGGCTTCAGTCTCGCAGCAGATCAGTCTTTCTCGGCCGTGGAGGTGGACCAAGGACATCCTACATTTCATGGAGAAGTGGACGCGACCAATGCATTCCAGGCGCTGGAGCTGCCAGAAGATCTGAGGACGTGCTTCGCTTGATTTCAATGCGAGCGGGTGACCTTGGCGCGACTGCGGTTGTCGAGGGGGGTGTCCAAGCGCATGATTTGGTCGCACCCTGTCTTCGCGTTGCCCCCATTGGGAGTCTCGCGCAGTGGAGCTGCGCCAGATCATTCACGAGTTCCTCGTGAAGACCCAGCGCGGCCTGGACGAGAGCGCCCGCGCCAACGAAGGGCGCCCCGTGCCCCGGCTCGACGGAGCACGTCGACACATCCGCGAGTCATTCGCCTAATGGGGCGGCGCCGAGAAGGGCCGCCGCGGAGATCGACCAGGTATTCGAGGATGTGGGGCCGCCCACCCACGGGGGCTCCTGTCGGGCGAGCAGCGATTTGCTCGGCTGGAGATTCGAGTCGACCTCTGCGGCAGCGGCAGTCAATCCCAGCCGGCTCTGGCGGATGCCTCTCGGGATCGACGAACTACTTCGCCGCGGGCGCTGCTCGGGCCGACGGCTGGAGAGTCGCGGGGCACTTGACTTTCGGCGCCCTGCCGCGGCGCGAGCACCTGTCCATCTTCGGCGCGGCGTACCTCTGTTCGGCCAAATAGAGGGGGGAGGACGCCGAGCCGCGGCCCGCGGTTCGCCGCGAACTTCGGCGGGTCGCTGCGCCGCCCCCGCTGCTGCGCCTGGACCTGTCGGCAAAGTGGGCCACGCAGGCCACCGCCGCCGACGCGTCGCCGCGGGGGCGAGGGGTCTCCGCGGCAACCGTTGACGCGAACGCCAGCAGTTCTCGCGGAGCTCAGAGGAGGGCGCCCACGCTCGGGCACACGCCGCCATGGCAGGACATCGCCTCAAGGCTCAAGACAGCGGTGCCTGGTCTCTGGGTGGCGACCCAGGCGGCGCCATTGACTTCCCAGGGGCCCCCGCTGAGCTGCTCAATCGGCATTGGATTACCGCATTGGACGATAGGCGGGCGCAGTCGGAGCACATGCCACTGCTCAAGGCGCGTGCTGTTGTTGAACCTCAAGCAGCAGCTGCGAGATTCCAAAAACCATCAGGGGGAGATCTCGTTCCTCGCTGACGCGATGTCCGTCGCCCTCATGAGTTAGGGGAAATCTTCGGTGGCTGGGTTGAATCGCATCTGTCGTCAGCGGGGGGCATGGTGCTCACGTTCGAGGGTATCTCCACGGATCCGATGGGCGCGCAGCAAGTCGAACCCAACCGATGGCCCGTCCAGAATTCGTTCCCCGCCGCCGCGCACTTTCGAGCAAGCTATCGGGGCGCTTCTCGATCCCCCCACGCGCCCGCCGTCGCCCAGCTCGGATGCTTCGTCGGCCTCCCCCCGACGAGGCGGGGCGCACGATGGCTCCCGGGATGCCGGCGAGGCCCAGCCCAGCGGCCTCCGCAGGTCAGAAAAGGAGCCGCGGGCCCGAGCCAACAATGGAGACGGGGGAGGCGAGGGCCCAGCAGCGGGCCCGTTTCCGCAGCGAGGCCGCCAGCCACGGCCAGCCGCAGTCGGACCTGACCTATTTCGAGGCTCGTTCAGCGTCGCGACCGATGGAGGACACGCACAATTGGAGGAGTTCGCCAAGTGGGCGAAGCTTCACTAGTACAAGCTGGGGACCGTGCCAGAGCGGGATTGGGCCCTGGCGAGCTTCGGCACCGAGCAGCACTTCAGCGGGGCCTCGGCGGCGGACTTCAGCGAGCCGCGCGCCGCGGCGTTCACCCGGACCGACGTCTCCAAGGACAGGGCCGAGCTCAAGAAGGCCCGCCGCGCGCAGATCGGCTTCCTGAAGAAGGCCCAGGGGCGGTCTCACCCCCCCTGCCCGCGGCCGACGGCCGCGGCCGTCGCGCTCAACATGCTGGAGCACGGCGAGAGCTGGATCCTGGGGGCGCTGGTCGTGCTGATCTTGCTGGGCCACCTCCGCCCCGTCGACCTGACGCCGACGCGGGGCCGCGACTTCGTTCCGCCCAGGGGGAGAGGGGCACCGAAGTGGGGTGACATGATGGAGTCTCTCGTTGCACCCGGCAGAGTGCCGGGAGCTCAGCCAATCTGGGCTTTTCGACGAGGCCACGGTGCTGGACAACCCTGAGTTCGCGGATTTCGACGCCGTCTGGAAGCGACCCCACGAGCTGAACACGGACAGGCCCCTGCCAGTCTCGCAGGCGAAGTTCGCGAAGGTGTTAACGAAGGCCGCGGACTGGCTCGGCCATCGGCAGCTGGGCGCGCACCACCTCTACCAACTCGGGCACGGCGGCGCCTCCCACGAGCTGGCGAGCACGGCCAGAAGCGCGGAGGGGGCCCAGAGGCGCGGGCGGCGGCTGTCCGAGGGGAGCATGCACCGCTACAAGCAGGGAGGCCAGGTGGCCGAGATGCTCCAGCATCTCTCGCCCGAGCAGTTGGACGCGGCCGCGCGGGCCCGCGGGCGTCTTTGACCTTTTGCAACGCCTCCCGGAGGTAGCGAGGAGATCGCCCAGAGGCGCGGCCCTTGATTTGTTCAGCTGCACGGGGGCTTTTTTCGCGATCGCGGAGACGGGAGACCGCCGTTTCATACTTTACGATCTTTGATTGGGATATCGCCCATGGTGACAAGGTTGCTATGCTGAACAAGATGTGCGGATCAGCAGTTCGAGGTTGCATAATGTCAGAGTTGATTACCGCGCTGCGGATTGGCCTACCCCGTAATTCATGGTCCATGGCGAGGCATGCTACTCATACTGGCCCGGGTCCTTAAGGTCATTTTATCATGTCACCGGCATTATTCGGCTAGGGGCTACTGACCAACGGCAGGTGGACATCGGGAACATGTTGATAAGGTTCGCTGTCTCGCTGGATATGTTGTGTCGCCGTCTGTCGATTTCCGTGTCCGTTGAGATCCTGTACACTTCGATGTTTTGGGGGACCCCCAGTTGCTCCGCATAGCTAGTCTACCCCACACCAGCATCATCGACATTGACTTTTGCATGCAAGGGAGCCCTGGAGGAAGCGTACACGTATCTTGTCGATCCATGCGCAACTTGGTGAGACTGCCTGTCATTGAACGTCCAGGCATGAAATACTTGATCGCACCAGCAAGCCTCATGACGTCCTCGAGGGGCGACGGGATGGGAAGCTTCTCGCAAAAATCGTTGAAGCATATCAAACGGGGTCATGTCGAAAGTTGGTGGGCTCTTTCGTCTCCGCTCCGATCGCTTACAGATTGGTTGCGCTAAAGAGGTCCGGCCTCAGCCATTTGTTCTGATCTGGCATTGCTGCAGTGATTGGGTGAGGTTCGATGCTGATTGACCGCATTTCTCGTATCCGTGCCAGAGCTGCCCTTGAGTGGTTGCGTCTTGCATCGTTCTCTAGAAATGGCGGCTGGCCGACATGAGGAGGTGAGGAGATGGTAGATGGACGCGCTCGCACATGAATCTAAATTTTCGAGGCCGGTGAATGAGGCCGCTCTGGTGTTAGAATGTCTTGGGAACAGGGACAGTCGGCTGCCCCAGATCAGGCGACCGAATTTTGATAAAATGATCGCCTCTATCTGCGGTCCGAAATTGGGACGGCTGAATGTTGAAAAAATGATCGCCCGTGTCTGGTCTTTTGCAGGACATGTTATAAACAACTTTCCATAGCAAACGTTCCCACCGCGCCCGCCCCGCCGAGTCTCGCTCACACTTCAGCTGGTGAGGTCCAATGCAGATTGACCCCATGTCTCGTATCTGTGCCGGTGCTGCCCCGGAATGTTTGCCTCCTGCATCGTCCACTAGAAATTGTTTTTGGCCGATACTTATATATGCACACAGACATATACATGCATGCATACAGACGCATTTGTCTACCTTTCCTTGTCCCAACCACTACCCCTTTGTTCTTTTATCAGCCACACTATCATTATTTCTCGCGCTCTCTGTCTGTCTCTCACTTTGTCTCTCTCCCCCTGTTCTTCCGTTAGCGATGGATGGGGCTATCACCGCACAGTTGCCTCGGGGTGGGACCGAACGCGCCAGACTGGGGGGGTACTTCTATCTGCCGAACCGCAGACGACCAGCGGAGAAGGCGACCCGACCAGGGTTGGTAACCATCGCGCTTTTCATCGCGCTGCCACTCGGCCGTCATCTTCCCTGAACTGTCTGATTTGAAGGGCCTGACGATTGCTATCAGAAGCCCCCTTCTGGGCTGCAGATGCTTTTGGTTCCTTGATCTGCCACCAGCATGCGGTTCCACGGCGAGCTGCACGCCTTGATCAACTCCCGCGACCGGCGCGGTGGACGTTGCTGGGGCGACAAGGGCCCCGAGGGAGGGTACCAAGGGCCAGGCGACCGAGAGCCCGAGAGTGGGAGCTCCGCTCCGCGTCATCGTCCTCCTCCCTTCCTCCCCCTCCTCCTCGGACAATTTCTCCTCCTCCTCCTCCTCCTCCTCCTCCTCCTCCTCCCGGTCCTCCTCCTCCTCCCGATCCTCCTCCTCCCCCTCCCCCTCCTCCTCCTCCTCTTCTCCTCCTCCTCCTCCTCCTCTCCTCCTCCCTCTCTCCTCCTCCCTCCTCCTCCTCCTCCTCTCCTCTCCTCCTCCTCCTCCTCCTCCTCCTCCTCCCTCCTCCTCCTCCTCCTCCTCCTCCTCCTCCTCCTCCCGGTCCTCCTCCTCCTCCTCCCGATCCTCCTCTTCCCCCTCCTCCTCCTCTTCCTCCTCCTTTTTTCCTTGTCCTTATGAATAATTTCTCCATGTCCCACCCCGATGCCAGTTTTTAGGGCCATCTGGGCGTGTCGCCTGAGACTTCCTCACCATTTATGATTCTGAAGCTTAAAAAGTGACAACAGTTTCACAGATGGAGGGCGGGTCGTTTTTTTTAATGTGGCACCATAGCGCCGCGCATATTCGTTTTAGAAATTTTCAACTTCAAGGAATGAGGGTGGGTCGTTTTCAAAATGTGGTTCTCGCCTTAGCGCCGCGCACATTTGTTTACAAATATACAAGAGTTTCACGGAATGAGGGCGGGTTGTTTTCAAAATGTGGCTCTCGCTTTAGTGCCGCGCGCATTCGTTTTCAAAATTAGCTTGGCGAAGGACCCAACCATGTGCAGTTGTGAGCACCGTCGTTGTATGCACCGCATTCGGAGGAGCTCCGTATAGGGTCACGAAACGTGTGATGGGTGTGCCAAAATTTGTCCGGTGGGCGCATGCGAAAGCAGCCACTTTGGCGTTCGGTGGAATTCCCAATGGGGCCACGACACGCGTGAGAGGTGTGCCGAAATAGGTGCAGTGGGCGCATGCGAACGCAGCCACTGAGGCCGTGCCGAAATGGGTACGGTGGGCGCATGCGAACGCAGCCACTGGCGCTTTCGGTGGAGCCCCCTATGGGGCCACGAACGCGTGAGGGGTGTGCCGAAACGCGAGTGGGTGACGCATGCGGGCGGTGGCACTGGGGCCTTCGATGGAGCTCCCGCCCTACGGTGCCACGGAACATGTGAGGTGTGTGTGTGTGACGAAATAGGTGTGGGTGACGCATGCGGGCGGTGGCATTGGGGCCTTCGGTGGAGCGCTCCCTATGGGGCCACGAAACGTGTGAGTGGTGTGCCGACATTGGTGTGCGTGACGCATGCGGGCGGTGGTACTGTGGCCTTCGGTAAAGCTCCCAATGGGGCCACGAAACACGTAAGGGGTGTACCGAAATGGGTTGTGGGTGACGCATGCGGGCGGTGGCACTGGGGCCTTCGGTGGAGCTCCCTATGGGGCCAAGAAACGTGTGAGGGCTGTGCCGGAATGGGTGTGGGTGACGCATGCGGGCGGTGGCACTGGGGCCTGTGCTGCAGCTCCCGATGGTGCCACGGCACGGGTGAGGGGTGTGCCAACATGGGTGAGGGTGACGCATGTGGGCCGTGGCACTGGGGCCTTCGGTGGAGCTCCCTATGGGGCCAAGAAACGTGTGAGTGGTGTGCCGAAATGGGTGTGGGTGACGCATGCGGGCGGTGGCACTGTGGCATTCGGTAGAGATTTCTCTGGGGCGGCGAAACGTGTGAGGGCTGTGCTGGAATGGGTGTGGGTGACGCATGCGGGCGGTGGCACTGGGGCCTTCGGTGGAGCTCCCTATGGGGCCAAGAAACGTGTGAGGGCTGTGCCGGAATGGGTGTGGGTGACGCATGCGGGCGGTGGCACTGGGGCCTTCGGTGGAGCCCCCTTATGGGGCCACGAAACGTGTTAGGGGCGTGCCGAAGTGGGTGTGCGTGACGCATGCGGGCGGTGGCACTGGAGCCTCCAGTGGAGCTCCCTATGGGGCCACGAAACGTGCGAGGGGTGTACCGACATGGGTTGTGGGTGACGCATGCGATATTGGGGCTTTCGGTGGAGCTCCCTATGGGGCCACGAAACTTGTGAGGGGTGTGCCGAAATGGGTGTGCGTGACGCATGCGGGCGGTGGCACTGGGGCCTTCGGTAAAGCTCCCAATGGGGCCACGAAACACGTGAGGGGTGTACCGAAATGGGTTGTGGGTGACGCATGCGGGCGGTGGCATTGGGGCCTTCGGTGGAGCCCCCTACGGGACCACGTAGCGTTGTATTGGGTGGGTGAAACGCAGGGAGCAGGGAGGAGGGCGAGGCGGGGGGAGGAAGGAGGGAAGGAAGGAGGAGGAGACGCGGGGCGCTGTCTCTTCAAAACGAGGACCCAACACCACAGGATGGTTGGGAATGTGCAAGAGGTTCACGGATTGAGGGCGGTTCTTTTCAACATGTGGCTCTCGTCTTAGCCCCGCGCACATTCGTTTTAAGAAACAGTTTCCTAAATTCCCATGGTGAACGTACCAGAAATGGTGCTTTAGAAGGATTCAGGGTTATGCGGGTGCGACAGTTATGTGTTACTTCGCTGAGGTAAAGTCCAAGAAATGGCGTTCTGGCACGATTCCAGGTCGTCAGGACGCAGCAGTCAGTTTGATCTGTGGCATGGAAATCCCGAGAACAATGCTGTGGCATGCTTCAAGGTCTTCAAACGGTCGTCTTCCAACGAGGCAGGTCCTTCAAGGGAAATGAACCGTTGTAGGGGCCTGTGAAGAGGGAGCTTGGACGGAAGGTTAAGTCCAATATCGTTGATGACTCTTGGTTTTACATTGGTCCTTCTCCTCCTCCTCCTCCTCCTCCTTCTTCTTCTCCTTGTCCTCGTCGCCCTCGTCATCCTCGTCATCCTCGTCGCCGTCGTGGCCGCCGCTGCTGCCGCGCGCGCACCAGGCGAGGGGCGCCACAGGCCACGGGCCAGGCCTCGAGGCCCTGCGCGCGCGCGTTGCGCGCGCGCGCCCCGCGCGCCGTTCGCTCTTCGCCCGCAGCAGGGCCGAAGAGCATCGTGACCCCCTCGCATCGTGAAACGAAAGACCGCGATGGAAGTCGGGAGGGTGGTAATGGGGGGTGACCCAGATGGGGGGTGAAGAACAAAGCCCTGAGGGAGTCCTTTCGGACCCCGTTTGGGCACCAGTTGGCTCCAAGAGGGGCCCTGGAGTGCCCCTTTAGGGCCCTTTTCTTCACCCCCAATTCAGGTCACCCCCGCATTACAACCCGCCCGAGGAAGGTGGCTGGCCGTCCTCGGCCGCCAGGGGCCTTTGCCGGGCCCCAGGACCCTCAAAAGACAACTTGGGATGGAAGCACTGGCCCAGCGAAGGGCCGAGACCTCCAGGGCCTACGTCGCAAAGGCTCTATATACATATATATATATATATATATGTACACACACATATATAAATACAGTTGCATATGCACATATATGTGTATATCTGTACGTTTGTTTGTATGCATGCGTGTGTCAGCCAGCGTGGACGCCAAACAGTAGGTTATGCAGCCTACGCGGTGCAAAACATGTGGTACAAAGTATGCGATGCAACCTTTGTAGTGCACCCTACGCGGTGCAATATATGCGGTGCAGTCCATGTGGTGCAACCTACGCGGTACAACCTACGTAATGCAATATAGGCGGTGCAATCTACATTGTGCGATATACGTGGTGCAATTCACTTTGGCTGTCTTGAAGCTGTCCTCTCCACTGCTCGTGCGAACATCCCACCCTCCAGCCCGCACCTTGGTCGCAAGATTTCTTAAGACCGTGACGGTGGGTACAAGATGGCACTTGGCAACGACAGCGACGCCGACGACGACAGCGACAACGACAACGACGACGACAACGACGCCAACGACGACTACGACGACACCGACGACGTCTCCGACGACTTCGACGACGACGACGACAACGACGACTACGACGACGACGACGACGACGACGACGACGACGACGACGACGGCCACACTGGCGACGACGACTACGACGCCGACGCCGACGACGACGACGACGACGATGACGACGCCGACGACGAAGACGGCGACGACGACGCCGACGACGAGGACGACGACGACGACGACGACTACGACGACGACGATGACGACGCCGACGACGACGACGACGACGACGACGACGACGACAACGACGACGCCAACGAAGACGTTGACGACGACGACTTCGCCAACGAAGACGGCGACGACGACGAGGGAGGAGGGAGGACGACGGCGACAACGACGACAACGACGAGGGAGGAGGGAGGACGGCGACGACGCGAACGACGAAGAAGGAGGGAGGACGGCGACGCCGACGACGACAACGACGAGTAGGGAAGACGACGACGACGACGACGACGACGACGACGACGACGGCGACGAAATAGGAAGGACGACGACGAGACGCAGACGACGGACGACGACGGCGACGAGGGAGGAGGAAGGACGACCACGGCGACAACGACGACGGAAACGACGACGACGCCAAAGAGGAAGACGACGACGACGACGACGACGACGACGAGGAAAGACAGAGAACGACGACGGTGACGACGACGACGACGACAAGGGAGGAGGGAGGACGGCGACGACGACGACGACGACGACGACGCAAGATCGCGCGCGCACGCTTCTCTTGAAAATCCGTGCTGCGAATCTTTGTGTTGTTGTATGTTTTTTGGATACTCGATTGTGAAATCCTTCCGAAACCGAAGGTTTTTGAAGGACTTCGGCATGCGCGCGCGACGGCGCGCGCGCGTGCATTTGGTCCCGTTCTTTGGAGGGGATTCTCGCGACGGCACGCGCGCAAGGGCGTTCGAAGGATTTCGATATGGGCACGCGAAGCCCGTTTGGAATGATTTCTTCAAAGTTTTGAACAACCGATAGTTCTTTTAAGATTTCGCAAAAGCGCGCGTGTAAGCTTTTTGTAGAAAATCCGTGTTGCGAAATTGTTTGTTGTTGTATATTTTTGGGGACATTCGATTTTGACATCCTTCCGAAACCAGAGGTTTTTGAAGGAGGTCGGCATGCGCGCGCGACGACGCGCGCGTGTTCACTTCGTCTTGTTTCTGTTGCAAGGGGTTTTTGGAAACTTATGCTTTTGATAAACGAGTGCGCGCGCATAGTATTTGTTGCAGAGGATGGCGGGGGGGTCGATACCGTTTTGGCTGGGAAGGTATGAATTCACAGGTAGGATGGACATTGGGTCAGAATCCTTTGTGCTTTGCATCGCTTCCCGGGGGATCTTGAACCCCAGGGTTTTTTTTTTGAAAGGAGAATCTATACGGTGCTACTTATGCGATGCAGTCTATGCGGTGCCATCTGCGTGGTGCAATTTACGCGATGCAACCTATGTAATTTCCCAATCAAAGCTTTCCTCCATAGGGATCCTAGCGGGTTCATTTCCCAATCAGAGCTGGCCTCTGTAGGCGTCCTGGCAGTTTCATTTGTGTAGGTGACCTACGTCGCCGATTTCGGTGGCTGGGGGCCTGGGGGCCTGGGGGCCCAGGGGTGCCCGGGTCCCTGGGTGCCCCGGTGTCCCGGTGCCCAGATGGCCACGTGCCCAGGTGCCGGGGTGCCCGGGTGCCCTATAGCTTTATAGCCCTAGAGCCCTATAGCCTCATACCCCCGTCACCTCAAGCCCTAATAGCCCTATTGCCCTAATAACTCTATAGCCTTTTAGCCTTAAACCCTATAGCCCGATAGCCCCATAGCCTTAGAGCCCTACAGCCACATAGCCCCTATAGCCCCACACAAAAATATGATTGGGCCTTTTCTTCGGTTTCATATGTGTATGTGACCTATTTCGCCGATTTCGGTGGCCTGGCCCGAGTGCCCAGGGGTGCCAGGGTGCTGGGGGGTGCCAGGGTGCCCGGTAGCCCTATAGCCCTATAGGTCTATAGCCGTATAGCCCTATATTTCTATAGCCGTATAGCCCTAATAACCCTATAGCCCAACAGCCCTATGGCCCTAGGGCCTCTTAGCCTCATAGCCCTATAACCCTATAGCCCTATACGCTTTAAGCCCTATAGCCCTACAGCCCTATAGCCCTATAGCGCTATAGCCGTATTAGCACTATGTCCCTATAGCCCTATAGTCCTGTAGATCATAGCCCTGTAACTCTATAGCCCGATAGCCCGATAGCCCCATGTCCTTATAGCCCGATAGCCTTATAGCCCGATAGCCTTATGACCCTGAAAAATATGACTGTTTTTTTTCTCTGGTAGCATGGAATCTACGCGATGCAATATATGCGGTGCAATCAGCTTTAACAAACGAGCTGACACATCCCATGCTCTTGCAAACAGCCTACCCACCCACCCGCAACTTGTTTTGCAAAACCCATGCGGTGGCGATTGCGATGCATGCTTGGCGTTGGCTGGTGCATCTCCGCGGCCGCGCCAACCCTAGCGCGCGCGCAGCGGCCAGCTAGTTTTGCGCCACCGACGCGGCCGCGTTGGCGCTGACCGCTGGGCGCATCCCAGCGGGCACTTCACTGCGAGTCGACGACTTGGGCGGCGCGGTTGCATGGCAACGCCGACAACGGGGTAGTCACGACGATGACAGCGGCGATGCTGGTGATCGCACAGACGAATTCGCGGCCAGTGCGGGAGCCGATGCTGATCTCGCCGACGGCGATGACGGCGTCCTCGCGTTGGCGATGAAGGTTTTGCAAAGAGTTTGGCACGCGCGCGCGGCCGACGCGACAGAGTGGCCCGCATGGTTCATTTTGACACAGATCGCGCCCCCCCCCCCCCCCCCCGCACGCGCGCAAGGGCGCGCGAGTGATGTCGGCATGCAGCGCCAGAGGCCTGTTCGGCAGAATTCCATGATATATGAAAAACCGATTGGTTATCTTAAGAATTCGCAAGAGCGCGCGCGCAAGTTTTTCTTGAAAGCTGATTTTGCGAAACCATGTGTGTTTGAATGTTGTTTGGGCATTCGGTTTTGAAATCCTTCCGAAACCATAGGTTTTTGAAGGACTTCGGCACACGCGCTCGACGACACGCGCGCGTGCACTTTTTGAAGGATTCCGGCATGCGTGCACGACGACGCGCGCGTGCACTTCGTTTCATGTTTTGCACGGAAAACATGACAATTCGTATTTTTTTATAAACGAGTGCGTGCGCATATGTTTTGCCCAGAGGATGGCGGGGGGGGTCGAATTCGGGCGGCCTGGGATGGTACGATGTCATATGTAGGATTGACGATGGGTAGAACCATATACAATTTGCACCACAAAAAGGTGCACCGATACAGCGGGGGGGCTGGATCCTAATTCTCTTTTACAGAGGAGGAATGACCACGCTGCACCGCGCGCGACCACCTCCCACGCTCGAGCAAACATCCCACCTTCCCACCCGCATCTTGGTCGGCAGAACTCATAAGGTCGCGACTGCACTTGCAGCGTGGAGCTCGCCCGCAAATCTCAACGAGCCCACTGGCGCGCGGACCCTCGCGGCGCGGGCAAAGTCCATCTCGCGGGAGAAAGCGCGGACGACAGCGTCGACAAACAACGACGAGGTGGCTGGCAGAACTCACATGGTCGCTAGCACAGTCACAGCGTGGAGGTCCTCCGATGATTTCATCGCGCCCATTGGCGCGCGGACGCTCGTCGCGCGAGCAAAGTCCATCTTGCGGGAGACAGCGCGGACGACGGCGTCGACAAACGACGGCGAGAGTGACCACGACGCTTCCGACGGCAACGACGATGTTGACTGACGGCGCCCCGCATGGCATCATTTGACAGGGACCATGCCTCTGGCAAGCGCGCGAGGGCACTGCAATAAGTTCGACGCGCGCGCGCGAAGGACAGACAGGAAAGTTGAAACAAAAAAACATTGCGTCCCCGAGGCAAATGCAAAAGCGCGCGGGACGAAATATTGTTTTTTATTGTTGTAAGAAAGACCATTGGGTTTTGAATGCGTTTACCTTGAAATCGCCACGTTGTGGAAGGATTTCGTTCTGCGCGCGCGCATGTGGCCCGCAGCGTGCAATCTCATAAGATTCGTGCATTCAGCTCATCCTAGATCAAAGCAGGTGCATCGCATGGCATTGCTTGACTGGGATGAAGCGGGGGCCGTTACCTGGACTTGCTGGGATGGGATGAATTCATATGGAAAATGAACCAGGAGGCAGAATCAGATGTAAATTGCAGCACCCCAGGGGGGAGCGGCAATCCCGGGGTGGTGGCGGGGGGGAAAATATTCGTTTTAAAGGAAAGGGAATCTACGCGGTGCAATATACGCGGCGCAACCTGCGCAATGCAATCTACGCGGCGCCATCTATGTGGTGCAAGTGATTTGGCCAGAGGAGTTGGCACATCCCATGCTCCTGCAAACACCCCACCCACCCACCCGCAACTTGGTTCGAAAAACCCACGCGGTGGCGATTGCGATGCATGCTTGGCGTCGGCTGGTGCATCTCCCTGCGGCCGCGCTAACCCTAGCACGCGCGCGCAGCAGCCAGCTAGTTTGGCGCCACCGACGCAACCGCGGCGGCGCTGACCGCTGGGCGCATCCAAGCGGGCACTTCATTGCGAGTCGGCGACTTGGGCGGGCGCAGCATCACGGCAACGCCGACGACGGTAGACGCGACGATGATAGTGGCGACGTTGGCGACGATGTTCGCACCGACGAAGGCGCGGCCGTAGCACGGGCGCGCAGCGGCCGGCTAGTTTTGCGCCACCGACGCGGCCACGGCGGCGCTGACCGCAGGGCGCATCCCAGCGGGCACTTCATTGCGAGTCGGCGACTTGGGCGGGCGCGGTATCATGGCAACGCCGACAACGGTAGACACCACGATGATAGTAGCGATGCTGGCGGTGATGTTCGCACCGACAAAGGCGCGGCCAGCGCGGGCGCCGATGCTGATCACGCCGACGACGATGACGGCGTCCTCGCGTCGGTGATGCAGGTTCTGGAAAGAGTTCGACACGCGCGCGCGGCCGTCGCGCGAGAACGGCCCGCATGGTTTTATTCGACACGGATCGCGCCCCCCCCCCCCCAGGACGCGCGCAAGGGCGCGCGAATGATGCCCGTTGGGCAGAATTCAATGACAACGCTGAAGAATCCCGCCCCTTTTAGACTTCGCCAGAGCGCGCGCGTTTTGTTTGAAACCCGTTTTACGAAACCATGTGTTATTTCAAATGTTTGTTGTTTGACATTCGATTTTGAAAACCCTTCCAAAACCGAAGGTTGGCGAAGGATTGCAGCATGCGCGCGCGACGACGCGCGCGCGCACACTTCGTTACATGTTTTGCAGGGGGCCCATGAAAACTTGTGATCATTGATAAGCGAGTGTGCGCGCATAGTATCTGCTGCAGAGGATGCGGGGGGGGAGGTCGAATCGGGCCAGGTCGAGATGGTGCGAGTTCATATTTAGGATGGACGATGCGGCAGAAACATACGTAAAGTGCCGGACAAAAGGGCGCACCGATAAAGCCAGGGGGGGATCATAATTCTTGTTTAGAAAGGAGAACGTACGCGGTGCAACCTATTCAATGCAGTCTGGGCGGTGCAATGTACGTGGTGCTACTGATTCAAACAAACGTACTGACGCATCCCACGCTCTTACAAACATCCCGCCCACCCACCCGCAACTCGGTTTGCAAAACCCACGCGGCGGCGATTGCCACGCATGCTTGGACTCGGCCGCAGTGGCGCTGACCGCCGTGCGCATCCAAGCGGGCACTTTCCTGCGAGTCGGCGACTTGACCTTGGGACGGATAGAGATCGCGGTGAGGGGCCACCCCCTGCGCGCCCCCCGTGGCGTGGAGAAAGAAAGTACCACGCCACGCCTTGCGACCCTGGGACGGATAGAGGCCGCGGTGAGGGACCACCCCCAGCGCACCCACTGCGGTGTGGAGAGTGCCGCGCTTGCCACGCCACGCGACCTTGGGACGGATAGAAACTGCGGTGAGGGACCACCCCCTGCGCACCCTCTGTGGCGCAGAGAAAATGCCACGCCTGCCGCGCCCCGCGACCCTGGGACGGATAGAGACCGCGGTGAAGGACCACCGGGCGCACCTTTGTGGCGCCGAGAAAATGCCACGGTTGCCACGCTCTCCGACCTTGGCACGCATAGAGGCCGCGCTGAGAGACCACCCCATGCGCACCCCGTCTTGCGTCGAGAAAGTGCCTCTCTGCTACGCTCCCCGACCCTACGCCAGGCGTGCACTCGCGCTCTATGGTGTGTATATGCGAGTGTGGGCATGCGAGGGGCTGTATGTACACGCGTGTCTCATGTACATGCCGTGCATGTGTTGCGCGTGGGTGAGGGAGGAAGGAGGAGGGGAGGAGGGAGACGCGGGTGCGACGCGACAAAAAGAAAACCAGAACCCCACTAAGGATGTGGGGGGAAATCCCCCCCCCAAAAAAACATTGTTTCGTGGTTCCTCAAATCCCCCAAAAATGTGTCCTTACACCACGGGCGCCAACTAGTGTATTTTGGGTTGTTTGGGTTGTTTTGGTGTTGGATGCAAGGAAACACTGTGTATTTGTGGTGGTTGATTTTTTTGTTTTGCCAGCTCAAAGAGAAGTGCTGCCAGGGAGGCCGCGGCGAGCACAGGAGCTTGCACATCCAAAAAAAACAAAAAACAACAAAACAAAACAAAAACATTGTGTTCCGTGGCTTCACCAACCATTTTTGTGTGAATACATATATACATATAGGAAGGAGGGATCAAAACAAAAACAGACAAACAAAAACATGCACCAAGGGCGCCAACTGCTGTGTATGTTTGTTTGTTGTGGCTTTGTAGGCTCAGAGAATAGTGTTGCGAGGGAGGCCGCGGCGAGCACTGGGGCCTGCAAAAAATAAAGCCGCGTGGCTTACACAAACCGAACAAACCCCAAAAAGCAAAAACACACCGTGTTTCCTTGCACTGGCGGCGCCAACCGTTGTCTGGTATGGGTTTTGTATTGTTACAGAGAGAGAGAGAGAGAGAGAGAGAGAGAGGAGGAGGAGGAGGAGGAGGAGGAGGAGGAGGAGGAGGAGGAGGAGGAGCAGGAGGAGAGGGTGAAGAGAAAGAAGAAAAAAGAAAACGAGGAAGAAACAGAAAAACAGAGAGAGGTATGATCACAGGGGGGCGAACATATATATATATATATATATATATGTGTGGTCGCCCCCACACACACACACACAGCACCCCAAAACCACCAACATTGCAAAACCTTCCTTGATCGTTCGCTCGTCGTCGTATTCCTCCTCCTTCTACGCTGTGTTTTCCAGCTTGTCCAGCTTGTCCCAGAGACTACCCGAGTGAAAAACATTGTGTTCTCCAGGTTTTCCATTTTGCCCCAGAGACTACCCGAGTGAAAAACGCTGTAGGTTCCAGCTTTCCCAAGTTTTCCCCGAGAGTACCCTAATGAAAAACGCTATGTTCTCCAGCTTGTCCAGCTTTTCCCAGTAAAACACGCTGTGGTTTCAAGCTGCTCCAGCTTTTCCAGTTGTTCCCAAAGATTACTTGGTGAAAATTGCTTATCTGTTATAGCTTTTCCCATTGTTCCCAAAGACTAGGCAACAGAGCGCTCCAGGATTGTCCAGGGTAGTCTCTGGAAAAGTTTGGGAAAGCTCGAAAACATTGCGTTTTCAACAGGGTGGTCTGCGGGAAAATGTGGACAAGCTGGAAGAGTTGGAAAAACACACAGCGTTGTTCACCAGGGTGGTCTCTGGGAAACGCTTGAAAAGCTGGAAAGCACAGCGTTTTTCACCAGAGTAATCTGGGAAAAGTTAGAAAAGCTGGAAAACACAGCGTTTGTCACCAGGGTAGTTTCTGGGAAATGCTGAAAAGCTGAAAAAAAACAAGCGTTTCTCACCACGGTAGTTTCTGGGAAAAGCTGGAAAAGCTTATCTTTTTTTGTTTTTTTTTTTAAAAAAAAAAATATATATATATATTATATATATATATATATATATATATATATATATATAATATAAATATATATATATATATATATAAATAAAAAAAAAAAAAAAAAAAAAAAAAAAAAAAAAAAAAAAAAAAAAAAAAAAAAAAAAAAAAAAAAAAAAAAAAAAAAAAAAAAAAAAAAACGTTTTTCACCAGGGTAGTCTCTGGGAAAAACTGGACAAGCTGGAAAACACAGCGTTTGTCACCAGGGTAGTCTCTGGGAACACTTGGAACAGTTGGAAAAGCTCGAAACACAACGTTGTTCTCCAGGGTAGTCTCTGGGACAAGCTGGAAAAGCTGGAAACACACAAAGGATTTTGTCAATGGACAAGCTAGAAAAATTAGAAGAACGCCTTCAATAGGGTGGCCTCTGGGAAGAGAGAGGAAGACAACGAATCTGAAAAGATTCGTTGTAGGGTGGGGGGTCGTCCGCCCTCTTATGATGCGATTCGGACATACTTTCTTGTCAAAGCCAATAAAGAAGAATTCCGGTTGAAAGCCAAAACACAAGGAGTTCTTTTGAAAGCCTTGACACAAGGATTCCTATTGAAAGCCTTTACAAAAGGATTCCTATTGAAATTCTTTGCAAGAGGAATCCGACTGAAAGCCTCTACAAAAAGATCCCCATTGAAAGCCAATACAAAAGGTTTCTCACTGAAAGCTAATACAGAAGGTATTCCAATGAAAGCCAATACAAAAGGAGTCCTAGTGAAGGCCAATGCGATGACCCCCCCAAAAAAAACTCTACAAAAGGATTCCTACGGAAAGCCTGTACAAAAGAATTCCCATTGAAAGCCTCTGCAACAGGATTCCTATTGAAAGCCAATACAAACTGATCCCTATTGCAAGCCAATACAAAAGGGACGCGAACGGAACCAAGTACAAAAGGATTTTATCGAGAGCCTCTACACAAGGATTATTAGTGAAAGCCTTTACAAAAGGATTCCGATTGAAAGCCAATACAAAAGGATCCCGAATACGGTTGCTTCAGGCTCGGGCAGGCCCGGGCGAGCGCCCCCATGCCCGAGTCAGGCGAGGGGGGCCCCCACCCTGCGCGGCCGCCGCCTCGCAGCGCGCAACAGAATAGCGCGCGCGCGCGGGCGGGGGCCCGCGCGGAAGCGGGGGTGGGGAGCGCCTCGCGCCCCCTGCGCGCGCGCGAGAGCCTGGTTTGACCTTGGTTCGCCGTTTGTTTTTCTTGCGCGCGCGTCGCCGGCATGGACGACGACGACTTCCCAGCTATCGTCGAAGGGGCGCCGCCGACAGAGCACGGCGCCCTCGAAGAGCTCGCGGCGACCGAGGGCCTTGAGTCGCTCGCGGACTTCGCCTGCCTGTTCGCATCCGAACGGGAGGCCGCGGCGCGCGGGCTAAAGGGCGCGTGGATCGCCGCCAGGGCGCGCGTTGGCTCGCGCGCCGCGAGCATCGGCGCGCTTGCCCGCGCGGCCAACGACCCGCACCTGCTCAGCCAGCGCCCCAGCCCGCGCCGGCGGAGCCCGCGGCCGCCAGCGCACGCCATTGCCCGCGGCCGCGGGCGCAGCGACAGACTGACGAGGAGGAGGACCAGCGCGCCAGACGCGGCGCCGCCGCGGAAGTGGCAAGCCCGGCCGCCGCCTGGCGCGCGGACCTCGACGACCGACAGCGCGGGCTAGCCGCCAGCGCAAACGGGCGGCAGCGCGCCGCCTGTCGCAATTCGAGACGGCGCGCCTGCGCGGTGCGCCGCGGGCGCGGGGCATTTGGCGCACGCGGGCAGAGGCACGAGCACTGGACCCCTGCGCCGCGGCTGGCTGCCTTCTGACCGCGAACGAATTCGTGCTCGGCCACCCGAGCGCGCGCACCTTGGCCCGCGCGGTTTGGGGCAGGCTGCGCTGGCTCCTCGCAAACGCCGCGGCGATCGCCACGGTGTTCGGGTGCGTGCGATATCAACACCTCCTGCGGCCTCGCCCGCTCGAGCGCTGCAAGTGCGCGGTCTGGTTCCGATGCTTCCGCGGCGAACAGGGAGCGCCCGGCGCTCGGGGCGCCTTCGACTGGGCCCTGCCCGCCAGACCAGCGGCAGACCTCCTCTGGCGAGAGTGGCACGCCCTGGCGGACCAGCGGGTTGCCAGCGGGGGGGGGCCATCCTCTGGCCTCGTTTTCGACGTGCATAACGGGGCGCCCGTCAGCCTGATTTATTCAACGCGCGGATCAAACGCGATCTGGCCGTGGCGATGTCGAACGCGTACGAGCGCGACTTGTCTTACGTCGCACTCGCTGCGCCGCTTCATGCCGACGCTCGCTTCGGCGGCGAAGATCCGATGGGAAGACCGCGTCATCGGCGGCAATTGGACGCAGCTAGGAGGGCGCGCCAGCAATCGCATGCCGACCCGCTACAACGGTCAGCGCCAGGAAGTGGAAATGGCGGTGCGCCTGTTCACGCGCAGCGCGTTACAGCTTGCGCGGGAGTATGCGCGGGGCACGCTGCGCTGGGAGAAGTTTCGCGCGCGGGCCGCCCACGGCGCCGGGAAGCAGTCGCGCCGCGACCTGTCGGCAAAAGCGGCGCGGGACATCGCTTCCGCGCCCACGCGGACGCGAGCGCGCCATTTGCCGCCGGGCCTTGAAGAAAGAGCTGCGCCGGCGACGGCTCCGCGAATTGCGCCGGGCTCCAGCGCGGTCGCGCCCAGTGCCGGCATGCGACGCCGCCGCAGCCGGGGGTCAGACGCAGCAGGCAGACCCAGCCCCAGATGCGGCCCAGCGAGCGGCCTCGGAGCCGCCCCAGCAGCCCGCCACCACGTGGGGGGCGCCCGACGACCGCTTGAGCGAAGGCAGCCCTTTTTCGGTTCGGGGGGGGCGCAAAGCCGCTGGCGTCGCGCGCCAGGCGCCCGCGCAGAGCAGCGCCCATCGAATTTGGATTCAGCCAGTCCAGACGCCCGCGCGGGACAGCGCCATGCGGCCCTGGACGCAGCCAGCTCAGGCGAGCGCAGGTTATTTCTCGGGGGAGCGCAAAGCCCCCGCGCGTCGCGCGCCAGGCGGCCACCCCGGCGTGCGCCACGCGACCCGCGACCCGGCAAGCTCAGGCGCGGATGTTTCAATGGTCCGGGGGAGCGCAAAGCTCCCGGCATCGCGCGCCAGGCGACAGCGCAGCAGCGCCACCACGCCTTGGATCCAGCCAGGTCAGGCTGAAGCGCGAATTTACAGGGAGAACGCAAAGCCCCCGCGCGCCGCGCGCCAGGCGGCCATCCTGGTCTGCGCCACGCGACCCGCGACCCGGCAAGCTCAGGCGCGGATTTTTCAGTAGTCCGGGGGAGCGCAAAGCCCCGGGCGTCGCGCGCCAAGTGAATGCGCGCGACAGCGCCACCAAGCCCTGGTTCCAGCCAGCTCAGGCTGGGCGGGTGCAATTCAAGGGGGAGAGCAAAGCCCCCGCGCGTCGCGCACCAGCTGGGGGGGCGCAAAGCCCCCGGCGTCGCGCGCCAGGAGGCCATCCGCGATCGCGCCTTGGCTCAGCCTGCCCAGGCCAGGGCTCTTTCTTTTTTCCCAGGGGGGGCGCAAAGCCCCCCGGCGTCGCGTGCCAGGCGAGCGCAACGCCCGGGGTCGCGCGACAGGTGACCACGCTGGGCAGCGCCGCCGCGTCGCCCCCGCCGCGGCGCGCTCCAGACGACCGCGCAGCTCAGCGCTTTCTAGCCCAAACATGGGCACAGCTGGATCAGCACGGCCTTGCAGCCGTGCCGATCCCGACCGTCGCGCGCACGCGCGCCGCGCGCCACTTCCGCGCGGTCAGGCGGCGGCCCGATGCCAGGCGCGCCGCAGGCCGCGCGCGAGGCCGCAGGGGCCAGGGCGCCGTCTGTCGAACCGCCCGGCGCCATCGCACACGCGCGGCCCACGGCTGAACCAGCCACGCGCGTTTGCGCGCTGGTCAACCCCTGCCCCCACATCGTCACGCCCACGATTGCGCCTCGGGCGGGCGACCGGAAGCGCCTGGAAGCGCCGCAAGAGAGCCAAGACGTCGGCAAAGAGCGAACCGTTCGGGGAGGTGGCTAACTTATGCGATAACAAATTGACCGACTTGGAATGGGTTCCATCGCTGCCCGCCGGAGCAACCCCATGCACGGCGTGCGACAACCGCCGCGGCCAGGCAGCTTCGGCGCTGCGCGGCCGGCGCGCGGCGGGGAAGGGGACCGTTTGAATGTATCATTTCCGCGCGCGCTGGCCCCGCGAACGCCGCGCGGCCGCGACCCGTTTGTGTTTTTTTTCCGCGACAGACGCGCGCGCGCATAGCCCGTTTCCGCGACAGCATTGCCAGCCGAGCGGGCCGATCGACTCGCGCGCGCGCGGTTCAGGGGCGCGAGCCCGGCCGCGCGCAATGCCTTTCGGTCAATCATTGTCTGTGCCGCACTTCCACGACAGCGCGCCCGCGGAACAGCTTTCCGGCGAAATATGCAGCAAATTCCGCATCAGTGATAAGATCGGCAAGTTCCTTGCCACGGACGAGGGACTCGCGAATCTGGACGACTTCGCCCACCAGTTCGCGTCCGAAGACGGGATCTCTACGCTCGTCAAGGCCATCCCCGACATCGGGGCCAGGGCGGGCGCGGGGACGTCGCGCCTGCGCCAGGCATGGATCGCAGCGCGGGCGGCCAGCGTGGCAGCGGAAATCAAGAAGCGCAAGGGCGTCGATGACAATGATCTGGACACGCTCCTACCCGCGCCCGATCTGTCCAAGCTAAACGGCGAGGTCTTACCACCGATACAAGCTGCGGTTCCCAGTGCATGTAGAACCGCGCGACCAGTTGGCGTCGCGGCTCGCGCGAGAGGCGCCGAGGCGGGCTCGCGGAAGCCCGAACCGCGGGATCCGCGGCGCGCGGTTTTACCAGGCGCCAGCTCGGGGCATTCCCCGTTTTCAAGGCGCGCGCACTGGCGCGCGCACTGGCGCGCCAGCTGAAGGCGCCGCAGCGCGCAACAGAGCAGCGCGCGCGCGCGCGGGCGGGGGCCCGCGCGGAAGCGGGGGTGGGGAAGCGCCTCGCGCCCCCTGCGCGCGCGAGCGCCTGGTTTGATTCCGCCCCTGGGACGGCATGGGGTGAGGCGAGGACACGCCTACCCTGGCCTCGGCAGGGGGGCTCGGACACGCCCTGCTGCCTCTGGGCACGAAGCGGGGCCGCCGCGGGGCCAGGCGGGACGCCAGCCTGAACCCGCGGCAGCGCCGTCGGGGGGGTGAGGGGACACCGCCCCCCATTGCTATTCCGCTCTCCCCGACCCCTGCTGGGCCCAGGATTCGGATCGTCTCGACTCGGGGTGGATGGGTTCGTTTGGGGCTCCATGCCCCGGTCACGCGGCGGGGGATCACTGGCTCGGGTATGAAAGCCACTGCAAAAGGATTTTGATTGGAGGCCAATACAAAGGATTTGTATTTAACGCCAACGCAAGAGGATTCCTAATGACAGCAAATACAAAAGGGGTGGGGGGTAGTCGGCCCTCTTCGTGTGCGATTCCGGCATCATTCCTATTGAAAGCCAGTACCAAAGGAATTCGAACGAAACCCGATACAAAAGGATTCCTAGAGAAAGCCTTTGACAAAAGGATTCCTATTGAAATCCTCGACCAAAAAGGATTCCTGTTGAAAGCCTCTAGAAAGGATTTCTTATCAAAGCCAGTACAAAAGGGATTCTAGTCAATGCCAATATAAGAGGATGCCTATTGAAAGCGTTTACAAGAAGATTCCTATTGGAAGCCAATGCAAAAGGACTCCTACTGAAAGACATTACAACATGAACTCACATTAAAACCACTACAAAAGGAATTCCAATGAAAGCCCATACAAAAAGAATCCGAGTGAAAGCCTAGACAAAAGGATTCCGATTGAAAGCTCTACAAAACGATTCCTATTGAAAGCTAGTACAGTAGGATTCCTGTTGAACGCCTTTGCAAAAAATATCCGAGTGAAAGCCAATACAAGAGGATTACGATTGAAAGCCAATACAAAACGAATGCGAATGAAAACAAATACAGAAGGATTCCTATTGAAAGCCTATATCATCCTCCTCCTCCTGGAGGAAAGGGAGAGGGAGGAGGAGGAGGAGGAGGAGCAGGAGGAAGAGGAGGAGGAAGATGAGGAGGAGGAGGAGACGGAGGAGGAACGAGGAGGATGAGGAGCAGGGAAAGGAAGAGAATGACGATGAGGAGGATGCCCCCCATGAGGGGGAGGAGGAACCATGAGGATGAACAGGAGCAGGAGGAAGAAGAGAAGGACGCTGAGGAGGGAGCCACCCCTCCTCCCCCTCACTCCGCCGCTTGGGGGTGCTTCGGGGGGGGAGGGGGGCAAGCTATATATATGTATGTATATATATATATATACACAGACATATATATATAACACGAATACTACGAATAATAATGATAATGATAACAATAGTAACAAGAACACTAATAGTAGTAGTAATCACAATAGTACGAATAACTATACATGCATGTGCTAAGGGGTGCCTCTGTGGTCTACCTTTGTTTTCTCTGGGTGTTGATTACATATATATATATATATATATTGTTTTTATCGTTCCGAGTTTTTGCCTGTCTTTCGGACCATGCGTCCACTATCCGAATCATTATCTGATTTTTCGTCCTCACCACGTTGTGTGTGCTTGCTGTATCGTCTTTCCTTATGGATCGCAGGAGTGGCTTGTGCATACGGATCACCACGGGGTTCCCAAGTTTCCTTTGTGGCGGAGTACACAAGGATTCCTGCTGCGACACATTACTCAAGACGTTGGACTAGGGAATACATGTTGCTCGGGAGGGGCTTCCATCTCAAAGCCTGTCTTGGGGCCAATGTTGGGTAATTTGTGGTGGGGCAATCGCGGTGGTAGCGTTGATAACAGCAGTGTGCCGCCTATGAGCGGGCGATCACCCCCACCGCCGTTAGGACTGACACGACTGCAAGCCTGCATATCCAGTATTACCATGGGACACACCGCTTCCATCGGCTGTCTTATCGCCACGTCCAGAACCACAATATACACGGCCACCATCGCCACCATCAATGCCACTCTCAGGCGCTACCACCTTCACCACCACTTCTGGGGGCAGCGACATCTACGACCACCACAGTCATGATCATGACCAGCACGACCACCACCTGAATGTGCATCGCCGTCACAACCGTTTTCTATCTCAGGGTATTCGATCCAAGCTTTGCCCCGTCAGATTGTCTTACATGGTCCTGCCCCGCTTGGTGGGCCACCACCACCGCCGTCACAAACTGCACTGCCGCCAACACCTGTGCCGTCATCGTCACGGCCACCATGGCAATGGCGATGGTGATGGGGTGGCGGTCCAGGTGATGGCGGTGATGATGGCTGTCCATATGTTGGTGCAGACTGTGGTGGCGTTGGCGGTGGTAGCGGTGATGACAGCAGTACTGCTGGTTCAGGATGTCAGCCATGATGGTGGTGATGGTTCTAGTCGTCCAACGATGTTGTTGGCGATGGTGATGGCGATGGTGGCGTTGTGGTGCGATTGCGAGTGCGACGGCGGCGGCAATTGCGATTGCTGCGGCAGTTGTGGTGGTGATGTGTTGGGTTAAGTGGCGATGGCGCTGAGGATAGTCGTAGAACGGGTGGTGGAAACGACGATAAACGTGGCGGTGGTGCACGGCGGTAGAAATCATGATGGTGATAGTACCACCTCGTCCCACCTTCCACCATTATTGGCAGCATCAACATCACTGCCACTTGGTCCACCGCCAGGCGCTCTTGGAACACGACCACCACCACCGCCGGGCTAGCAACGACCACCACCACAATCATTGATCGCGGTCATTTCCATTCTTGCCTGGGCAACCAGCAGTACAGCATCGTGGCCTTCAAATTGCAGATTTTGTGGAGACCTACAAATTGATTCCTAATGCGGAGGATGTTGCAATTGAAATCCTTATGTACAGACTTACTAGTTGATTCCTCTTGCACGGCCTTAAGATGGAATTGTCTTGTGGGTTATTTCAATGCGCTTCCTTTTGTGCCGGAGACAGCTGACATCCTGTTGTACAGATTTACAAGTGCGGCCTTCGAATGGCATCCCTGTATTGTGGACTACATTGGTTTCTGGTGTGTACAAGACACTTGCAATCCTTGTGAACAGGTTCCCACATTTGAGTCCTATTGTGCGACCTACAAATGGAATCCCGGTGCGCCTGGCTCGGAGGGAGACGGGGGGCCTGGCCGACGAAAGACAAAACATATTTCTATACGACCACCCTTCGGGTGATAAGGAGGTGAGGGGGGAAGAGGAACCAACGCGTAACTCAATACATCTCGCGATCGATCCCACTATCGATCTCATTATCGATATCACTCGATCGACCTCACTATCGATCTCACTATCGATGTCACAATCGGTTTCAAAACCGATCTCATTACCGATCTGATTCAGTCGATCTCACTATCGATATCAGTATCGGTCTCACATTCCGTTTCACTATCGACATCACAATCGATCGCACATTCGGTCTCACATTCGGTTTCACGATCGATCTCACTATCGATCTCACCATCGTTCCCACATTCGGTCTCATAATCGATCTCACTATCGACCGCACTATCGATCTCACTATCGATCTCACAATCGATCTTACCATCGACCCCACAATCGATCTCACTATCGATCTCACTATCGGTCTCACATTCGGTCTCGCTATGGAACTGACGATCGATCTCACAATCAATCTCACAATCGATCTCACAATCGGTTTCACTATCGATCTTTCAATCGATTTCATAATCGGTCTCACTATCGATATCACAATCTATATTACTATCGATCTCACAACCGATCTCACAATTGATATCACTATCGATCCCACTATCGATCTCACTTTCGATCTCACAATCGATCTCACTATCGATCTCACCATCGATATCACTATCGATCCCACTATCAGACTATGGATCTCAGAATATATCTCACTATCGATATCACTATCGATCTCACATTCGGTCTCACTATCGATTTCAATCCATATCACAATCGATCTCACAATCGATCTCACGTTCGGTCCCACTATCGATCTCACTATCGATCTCACTATCGGTCTCACTATCGATCTCACGATCGGTCTCACAGTCGATCTCACTATCGATCTCACGACAGGACACCGACGGGACACCGACGGGACAACGGCGGGCCACCGACGGGACAATGTGGGCTACCGCTTGACAACACCGGGGGGGGGGGGGGGAAACATTTGTGTTGGCGGACCCCTAGCGACAGCAGAGTGAATTCCTCTCGCCCGCCCACGTAGCTTCGCCTCGCCCGCACGCACGACACGAACACGAAACCGAAACCGATTTCCCGGTGGGGGGCTCTCCGTTCCACTTCGATCTCACCCCCTCACTTCCGATCCATCTCACTATCGATCTCACAATCGATCTAACTATCGATCTCACAATCGATCTCATTATCGATCCCACTATCAATCTCACATTCGATCTCACAATCGATCTCAATTTCGGTGTTACTATCAATTTCACGATCGATCTCACTATCGATCTCACTATCGGTCCAACATTCGATCTCACATTCGGTCTCACATTCGATCTCATTATCGACCCCACCATCGATCTCACTATCGATCCCATTATCAGATTCTGGATCCCACAATATATCTCTCTATTGATCTCACGATCGGTCTCACATTCGGTTTCACTATCGATCCCAATCGATACCACAATCGATCTCACAATCGATCTCACATGCGGTCTCACTATCGATCTCACTATCGATCTCACTATCGATCTCACGATCGGTCTCACAGTCGATCTCAGTATCGATCTCACGACAGGACACCGACGGGACACCGACGGGACAAAGGCGGGCCACCGACGGGACAATGCGGGCCACCGCTTGACAACATCGGGGGGGGGGGAACATTTGTGTTGGCGGACCCCTAGCGACAGCAGAGTGACTTCCTCTCGCCCGCCCACGCAGCTTCGCCTCGCCCGCACGCACGACACGAACACGAAACCGAAATTGATTTTCCGTTGGGAGGTTCTCCGTTCCACTTCGATCTCACCCCCTTCACCTCCGATATACATACATATATATATATATATATATATATATATATATACATGTCACGTGTATATATACATGTACATGAACATGCAATTTGTGCAAATTGATTCTTAATGCGCGGCTTTCAAATAGAATTCCTTTGCGCGTGGCTCGGGGAGGTGGGAGGGGGGAGGCTGGCCGACGCAACAAGCAAAAAAAAGGGGAACCGGAAAACGGTGCTTGCACGTATACATTGATGTTAAATTGAACGCCCAAGTACAAACGAACAAACAAACAAACACATGAAGCAAGGTAAGCATGTGTTTTCACAGTGTTCGGGCATTTACACACTGATGTTGCTTAGGTTATTCGCTTCAAAAGGAATGATTTCGTACATACACACAAGAGGATGTCAATCGTCTTTTGCAAAATAGGAACCAATGTGTAGTCTTCCACAAAGTTTGTAAGTCTGTACCGAAGGATTTCTACAGTACCAAAGGATTTCGATTGTCTCCTACACACTAAGATTCAATGCGTAGTTCTCCCCATTGGGAATTCTATGTGATGGCCGCACCATCTAGAAATCGAATTGTTTATTAGTACAAAACGAATCGAATTGTCTCCTACCCGCTAGGAACCAGCCTCTGTTCCCCTGCAAACGGTGCCCATTTGATGGCCGCACAACAGGAATCAGTTTGTATGTTTGTACACAAAGATGTCCATTGCATCCTTCACAATAGGAATCAATGTTTAGAGCCCCACAAGGGAATTAGGTGTTGGCCGCACAATGGGAATCAACATGTGAATGTCCAGACACTGTGAAAACGCAGGTTGACGCTGCTTCCATATTGTATTGGTTGTGCACTTTGGTGTACAGTTTTTAATGTTTTTCTAACACAAACTAAATAACAAAAAAAAAAAAAAAAAAAAATGTCGGTTTTTGTCCCAGGCCCTGGATTGTGTTTGTGCTTTGGTTGGTTTGTCGGCGTTTGTCGTGTTCGCCGGCCAGTGCCACCGCCCCCCTCCCCCCCCGAGACAGGCGCAAAGGGATTCCATCTGAAGTCTGCACAATAGGAATCAAGTTTGTGGGCCTGGAAAAAGAATGCCCACTGTATCCTGCACAATAGGAATCAATGTGTAGAGCCCCCGAGACGGATTCCATTCAACGGCCGCACACGAGGAATCAATGTGCACATGCTTAAGCATTATAAGAAAGACAGGTTTCCCTTGCTTCCAGATTGGATTGTGTGTGTTTTTGCTTACACTCACAAACCAACTGACAAATAAAAGCACCGCGCTCTTTTGTCCCCCAGACTGATTTCTTCGTCGTTGTTGTTATTTGCGTTATACTTCTTCATCCGTCGGACCACCCTCCCCCCGAGCCAGGCGCAAAGGGATTCCATGGGAAGGCCGCGCAGTAGGAATCAAGTTGTAAACATGCACACATGTATTTCCATTGTACCCTACACAATAGAATTCAATGTGTAGTACCTCACAGAGGGATTCCACTGGAAGACCACACAGCAGCAGCCAGTGTGCAATTCCTTGCAACGGGGTGGTCATGGTGTACTACACACCAAGAATCAACACATACATCTTCGCATGCCGCGATATGAAGAACAAAGCAAGGCAGACCACAGGAGCGGCTCTTACCTTATATTTATATTTACATATATACACATGTACATGCATATCTAATATATAGACAAATATACATGCATCCATACATGCACAGTCATCGATTGACACCGACGAACAAGCAGACAGAGAACAAAAAAACAAACAGGCAAAAACGGCGTCGGGGACCTGGGCGTCCCGCAACAAGTGCTAGGAGGATCGACAACTAGGGAGGGAGAAGATTTCCTCTCCCCGATTGTTCGAATCCACCCCCACCTCATCGATCCACTGCGAGATGGAGGAAGAGAATCGGGGTTTTTTGGAGGACGGGAAGGAGGAGGATTGACGATCGAGGAAGAGAAAGGAGGTGAACGACCGACGAGACGGCATCAGATTTTGACGCAGCAAGTTAGCCGATTTCGTTGAGCGCGGAAAGGCCGAGGCGGATCTGAAGATTGTGGTTTGGATTGCACGCGTACTTGTGGGAAGATGATACGCGGCTATCTCTCGCTCTCTCTCTGTCTCCCCCCCCCTCCCCTCTCTCTCTCCAATGCCGTTCGGCCAAAGCTCCTTGCAGCAAAAACGGGCTTATGGCACATCGAGGGACTTGATCGTTGAATGTTATTGTGAAGATGTTGACGTCCGCTTGCACTCGTGAGTGCCATTTCAGCTTACTGATTATAGTGATGCAGCTAGCGGAAGCATGTCTTGCACGTTCTTGTCGATTGTGCCCCCATGTGCTGGACAGCCAAGAACAGTGAACATCGTTGTCTCCGCGGGAGATGCGTGAAATGTTGACCGAAGTATGATGTTTGAGTAGCACATCGACTGAGTCTAGTCATGCCGTCCCCGACTTGACGGCAGGCCGCACATTGCCGCAGAATGTTGCCAAACGATAGGTTCCACCGAATTTGGTCAGCACGAACACCCACTGACGAATTATCCGCTTATTCGCGCGCCATACCGTATTTGGTGGCGGATGTTTTCTAGGGGGTTTTGGACGCCTTAGGACATGAGTCGCAGTCGTGAAGTAACACAAGAAATCGGATTCCAACTATGTAGTTCACAAGCGGGAATGGTGCAGTCGACGATCTTATGCCACCGTCGACTCGTTCGAGGTGTCTTTTGCGATTGGATCATCCAGTACATCCGTTTGCTCAAGTGTCAACGGCAGATTCCCGACTTCTTCCGTAACGTATGGGCGCATATTCGCAGGCGTGTTTGATTCGAGAAGACGTTTCGCGAAAGGAACGGGAATGTTTGTAAATGATGTCAGAGTAGGAGAGTGGTTCAGGTTGGGCCAGGGCTATCGGCACAACTTAGAGGTTTGACATGAGTTTCGCTCTTGCTGGTCAACGGAACGGAAACATGCATGTGTTCGCACCCACGCAATATATATGTTTTTTCTTGGCGTCGCAAGCGTGGACGCCAGCCTAAGAACCGTATGTGTTAGTATGTCTTTGGTCTGTGCCGTCTGCGTTGCCACCTCGTGGGTGGCATGTTGCAAAGAAAAGCTATTGATGATAGATCCGTTGAGTTGCTGATTTTTCGTGCCGTCCCACAAGACAGTTTTGTACATTACAATGGTTGTCCACCCGGTTCCATCCAATGTGCAGGGTGTTTGTCGTTGGCAAAGCTATATGTAGTATTGCGTGTAAGTGGTGGCCGTCGGCACACCTTGTAAGAGTGACTGGGTCGTGCACAGAAACTTCCTAGAAGCTTGTTGGGAAGCCCTTTGGGGTCCTCTCATTCGATTCCTTTTGGGGGGCCTCTTGAAAGCCTCTTGTGGATCTCTTAGGGGTCTCTGGGTGCCTTGTGGGCGCCTCCTGGCGGTCTTTGGAGCCATCTGGCTCGAAATGTCGTTCGTGTTGCTTCTGATGGGTCAATGTCGGGGCCGTTTAGAAAGCCTTTTTCCGTCGGCCGTTTTAGATTGTCTCGTGGGCCGTTGTACGCCGATGTTGGGGATCTCTTATGCCGTTTTGGAAGCTCTTGAAACCAAAAACGTGACTAGCACGCAAAGTCAGCCTGGCGAAGGACCGAACCATCTGCACTTGCGAGTGCCGTTGTTGTGAGTATCGCCTCCAGTGGAGCTCCCGATGAGGCCTCGGAACGCATGAGAGGTGTGCCGATGTAGGTAGGGTTTGCAAACATGGCTATTGTGGCCTTCGGCGGAGCTCCCTATGGGGCCACGAAACGCGTGAGGTGTGCCGAAATGGGCGGGGCGGACGCATGCGAGCATGGCCTTTGGGGCCTTCTGAACTCCCTTTGGGGGCACGAAAAGTGTGAGGAGTGTGCTGAAATAGGCAGGGGGACGAATCCGGGCTGCGCCACTGGAGCTCTCCGTGGAGCTTTGTGTGGGGCCACGACACGTGTGAGGGAGGTGCCGAAATTGATGGGGCGGACGCATGCGGGCTCCGCCACTGGGACCTTCGCAAGAGCTCCTCCGGGGGCCACGACGTGTATGAGGGGTGTGCCGACATGAATGGGGCGGACATTCTGTGGAGCTCCTTGTGGGCCCACGAAACGTGTGAGGGGTGTGCCGAAATGGATGTGCATGACGCATGCGGGCGTTGGCACTAGGACATTCGGTGGAGCTATGGGGCCACGAATCGTGTGAGGGGTGTGCCGACATGGGTAGGGCGAACCATGCGGGCTGCGCCATTGGGACTTTCGGTGGAGCTCTGCGTGGGGCTATGAAACGCGTGAGGGATTGGCCGCAAGGGGCGAGGTGGACGCATGCGGGCTGCCCCAGGAGCTCTCAGTGGGGCCACGAAACGCGTGAGGGCTTGCGCCGAAATAGGTACGTGAGCGCACGCGGGCTGCAATATTGGGATCTTCGGTGGAGCTCTCTATGGGGCCACGCATCGCGTGAGGGACATGCTGACATGGGTGCAAAACCGTATGCGAGCTGCGCCACTGGGACCTCCAGTGGAGCTCCATGTGGGGCCACGAAATGCGCGAGGGGTGCGCTGAAATGGGTGCGGCGGACGCATGCGGGCTGCGCCAGTGGGATTTTCGGTGGAGTTTCTTGTGGGGCCACGACATGTGTGAGGGGTGTGCCTCCGTAGCCATTTTGGCTCAAGTTCCCAACCCCCGTGGGGGGGGTTGGGAGCTTGCCGCGGCCGTGGGCTCGAGGGCCCACCAGCTGTTTTGGCCGGGCTGCGGGCGCCGCGGGGCGGCGCATGCACCCGGGCAGCCATGCCGTCTCGTGGCAACCGGGCGGGCAGACGTGCACCTGGCTGTGCGTCCCAGTGCCCTGCGTCCCCGCGGGCTGGGGCTGGCGGGTCCACGCTACCCCAGTCGCGCCGGGAGAGTGTGGGGGAGTGTCCGTGGCACCCGGCACCTGGGCCGCAGGCGGCAGCTCCGAGGGCCCCCTCGGCAGCGCCGATGCGGACCCCGTGGGTGCGGGTGCGGGCCCCGCAGAAGGCACCCTCGCCGCCCCCTCCGGCGAAGGCCCGGCCGGGCTCGAGGCCGGCTCCCGCGGGGGCGCCGGCGACGGCGCCGAGGGCGACGCTGCGGCCGGCCCCGGTGACCCCCCCCCGGCGGGAGGCGGCGCTCCTGCGCGGGAGGGAGGCGCCGACGACGGCGCCCCCTGGGCCCGGCCGCGCCGCGGCGCCCGCGCGCGCCCGCAGCCCGCGGGCTGGGCAGGGGCCGGCGACGCAGGCTACTGGGCGCCGCTTGCGCCGGCGCAGGGCACGCTCGAGCAGCAGCCCCAGCGCCCGGGAGCCGCGGCGCCGGCGCAGGCGCCCGCACCGGGAGCGCAGCCCGAGCGAGCGGGCCACCCGCCGGCGCCGCACCCGCCGGAGCAGCCGCACGCGCGGCCGCTCCCCAGCCCCCCCGGGCAGGGCGGAGGCAGCGGCCACGAGCTGCCCCGCGGCGGGCGCCGAGCGGCGAGCGAGCCCCCCGGGCCGGCGACCCCGCGGCGGCGGCTCCAGCAGCTCCCCCGCACGGGCGGCCGGCCGGAGCCGCGAGCAGGAGCTCCCCGCGGACGGGACGCTTCTCGCAGGGCCGGGCGCGGCGGCGGCGGCGGTGGCTGCCCCGGCCAGCCGCGGCAGCAGCTACAGCGACGCCACGAGCGGCTCCGGGAGCGGCTCCCCGGGGGCGGCGGCGCGGACTCCCGCGACGGCTCCGCCCACGGCGGCAGCGCTGGGAGCAGGGGCTCCGACGGCAGCTCCGCCCTCGGCGGCAGCGCCAGGAGCAGGGGCCCCGACGGCGGCTCCGACTGCGGCGGCAGCGCCGGGAGCTGGGGCTCCACCGGCAGCTCCGCAGGCAGCGGCAGCGCCAGGAGCAGGGTCCGGCGGCGGCGCGGCCGCCGCGGCGGCCGGCGACGCGGGCAGCGCGCCGCGGGCGAAGGGCCCGAGGGACCCGCAGGCAGCGCCCCCCGCGGAGGCGGTGGCGGCGGCGCTCAGGGCGAGCGGCTGGGGCTTCGCGGCCGAGGGGGTCGCGGCTGGCGTCCTAGCCGAGGCGGTGGCTGCCGGCCTTCTCCGACGGGAGGGCCGCCGGCGCTCCCGCTAGACGCAGGCGAGCACCCCATCGAGCGCGAGTACGACGGGCTCGACTGGGCGCAGCTCGCAGGCCAGCCGGGCGAGGCTGGCGCTTCTGGCTCCCCTGCCCCGGCTGAGCAGGGGCGCGCCGCGGCTGCCGCCGTCGCCACCC